>JAULBM010011762.1:0-11652 GCA_032357055.1 Geukensia granosissima
TTTCCTTTTCTCTACGGAGAGATGTTGATTGGTTGGGATTGTTAGTCCAATGGTAGACTTTTTCGATGATACGAACTAGTCATGATAAAAGATGGTGCACGATCCCGCCTATGATAGTTTTAAACGATATTTTGATGCTTAAACAATTAGAGGAACAAAATCTTACATTATAAGCCGTTGAATATCACATATCTACAGTCTCGATAGTTAAACCTTAAAATTTCTCGGTAAACCTCGAAATTTTAAGGTTTAATTATCTTGACTGTAGAAAAATTATAATCAACGGTTTACAATGTAAGCTTATACATGTAACAAACAATACACATGTAAAAAATTCGGATTAGTCACTGAAATACATGCATGTAATATTAATCAATTTTGAACAAGGGCTTAATCATTTTCTAAAAACGACTTTTGTTTGCACATTTTTATATATAAAAAATTTTCAATCTCTATGCCGCGAACATCATATCATTTCAAACAAAAACAATATTTGTTTGAACGAAATTAAAGAACAGAAAAGGTCGATTAGTAAATTAAAAAAGATATAAAATAAAATTATAGTTTGTAATGTAAATAATACCCCGTAAAAAATGGATGCACGCCGGTGATCTACTGAAAACACTCGATTATAAATGTTCAAGATCTGTTACATTTTTAATTAGATTATGCAGATACACGTGATGTCTGCAGACTCATTACCTTATGTAAATAACATAACCTAACATACCACTTGTTCACATCAAAAGTAATCCAACCAAAATGACGAGAGAAACTAAACGAACTGTGTTCTCTTTTTTGACAACAGTATTTCTAAATAAAGCAATTATTAATTACTTGGTTGATTTTAATATCGATAGTTTTTTCACATTGCCGGGTATCCACGATTGAATTTGCTTCAAAGAACAGTGTGGCATTTTTGGTTTCTTAATTTTAATGGTAAGCAATATATGTATAGGAGGGATATCAAGGAAGGATATGTTCTTGTTTTTTACAAATTTTTGAGAAGAAAAGTAAAACAATTTTATTATATATATTTTCAAATTTTTAGGAAAGCCTGGAACCGCCTTATTTGGAATTAACTCTAGAAGCTGCGATTTTTCAGCTTTAAAAAAGTAAAATCTTTCCATGTAATGAAACAATCAGGAATCAGGAATTTTGGCTGGTCTCCGCTTGCGCGCAATACCAGATTACTTTTTGTGAATCCACTAATTCAAACAATTCAGATACTATCCTATTTTTATTATCCTACTAAAATCTTAGGAATGTGTCGAATGCGGAAATCAGAGTGTTTAACGGCATGCATTGGAATCTAAGTATGAAAATATAAGTCTACGGTGTTCAGTTTTATAACTGAGTAAATTATGTTATTTCTTACCTGCCTGTAGGAAAAGTATTCAAAACTGATATATCTTCAGAACATAACAGAATATTTAAATATTTAACATCGTCTGTGAAGTGACGTTACTGCTTTCATGAGAGGACGACGTCGTCGTTTTTGCACAATTTTATCATTTTTTAGAATAGATTCATACACTGTAATTAAAATAGGAAACGGAATCAATGACCGCATACATATTCATGCAAATAAAATTGCTTGTTTAGTGTTTTTGACAAAATTCTGAAAGTCTAAAAAAATTGTGTTTTCGCCGTTAATCCTCATTATATTTTGGCACTTTTTCTTTCACTGCTATGGCCACATTTTAAAATTGAGATAGATAAACTATGGGTTTTTGGCATATTAAGGTGTATTGTGGTAATATCTAAAAGACGACAAAGTTACGTTTTAAATTCTATAGACATTTAACGTTTTCTGAATCTTCGCCTAAAGTTCCTATACAATTTTAATGAATCAATTGGTGGATCTTAATTTATTAAAGGGTGGGGGTGGGGGGCATATTTACCATTTATTATTTGGAACTAAGTGCCATTAATGGATCCGGTCTTCATCATAGCTATCTTGCTTTTTTCGGATCCAGGGTCAATTGGTGTTTACAGTTCTTATCAACATGTATGAACCATACTGATCATCTCTGATTTAATACATTGAGTTTGTCACTCGGAATCAGGGTGCAGCAAGAATTATAATCACGGGTATAAGACAGATGATATCGATTACGAATTTGTATACGTATGATACATAAATAAGACTAAAATAATTAAATGACAAAGGAACGTGCATTTAACTGAGGACAAATACAAAAAACGATTAGCAAACAAGATATAAAATGGCCAACAAAAATTTCAAAATAAGTTTTACAGTCTCAATATGCTTCGTGACACCACTCATCACCGTTACGACTACTCATGTCT
This sequence comes from Geukensia granosissima, assembly GCA_032357055.1. NCBI lineage: Eukaryota > Metazoa > Mollusca > Bivalvia > Mytilida > Mytilidae > Geukensia > Geukensia granosissima. The sequence goes on from JAULBM010011762.1 coordinate 2,314, forward strand.
TTTTCCTTTTTTCTCTCAGTGTCTGTGATAAACTTGTGTTACAATATAACGGTCTGACCTAATCTGTTGGATTATTTGTCGTTGTTGAACGTCAAATATTAGCTTCCGTGCTTGATTTGAACAACCACATCCATTGACTTAAGAGTTGTATCTCGATAACGTGAATTTATTCTGATATATTCATTTGTTATCACACATTTTTATTTGATAACTTTCTTTATTTCATGATTTGTCATTAACTGTATTTGATTTTATTTTACATCTTTCCATCAAAGGCAGTGCTTGAACCGCAAAATACTACAATGACACAATTTCTACTGCCCAACTCATGCCAGAAAACTCATCTATTAATGATTTATTGATAAATATTTTATATCAAAGGAGTGTGTTGAGTGCATGCTTTTTGTTTCTGTTTTAACTCTCAGTTTTTTGTCTAGTTCTATTCCTTTTGGCCATGCACGTTTGATCACTCACATGGATATTTTATCCTGGACTTGAGTAACGTAGGAGTCGTTTTAAATTTGCTTATGTGGGTTTGTCGAACCTTTTTATTTGGACATTTTTGCAGCTTGTGTCGAATATGTAATGCAGTCTCCTTTATATTTATCCTAAATCTTTGATTTTTCGTCGCTTAATTTAAACTACAAGGTTTGTAGACAGTGATCTTTATCTCAGGCCATTAACATCTTACCTTGAAAGATACTGTAGACAGATAGCCTACAATTTAATTACTAGTTCATATTTTTCTGGACGATTTTAGTGTTATTGAAGTCTTAGATTATAAGAAAGTCATATTGATTTGATCACTTTACTTAATATTGATCATTCACCAGTTGCCTATATATCCTGAAGACCAAAAGTTTGATAACATTCTGTAGTTTACTATTACGCGGATGTGATTTCCGGATACAACTCCAGAAAAATTCATAAATATTTCAATTTTCATTTCGAAAATAAACAAGATTCTCACAATCAAAAAATACATATAACTTCACTATCCAATCCCATTAAGTACTACTAAATCTGAGATGAATTTTGTAAATTTAAACCCCAAAACGACGCAAGTTATCATTGATAGAAATCTGTTTCCCTTGTACTTGAAAAATATTGTGGTAGAATTTGCTTGTTTCTTATTTATGTAAATATATGTATTTATTTAGGATGTTCATAGATTAACAGTTGGAAATAATTAGATTAGTGGCTGCATATCCTGCACACCATCTGATCTATCTTTATTACGAAAACGCACTTGCTCACAGAAATTGTTTGAGTAAATATTTCTAAGCTTTCTCAACATCATTTGCTTCTGGACCCATTGCAACAATATGATTGATGCTTGAATTTTGAAAAGTAGTTGGTTATTTTTTGTATTAAATAACATGTTGTTATAAATTGGTTAATGTTGCTCTTGTATGTTTAAAATTTTTTGTAACACCACAATCGTCTCTAGTTGTCAAATAGACTTAACGACTTCTGTCTCCCCTTTGGTATCTTCGAATTCCTGTTAAATAGACGTAAAATATTTGCAACTTTCACATTTGGTTATGAATTCTGGTTGCAGATTTTACACATACCATGTAATGTTCTGGGATTGTGTAATATGCATCTACTTATAAAATTGTATCAAGAACATGTATTGTATTAAAATATTTCATATATTTTTTTCATGTGGAGTAGCAATTCCTGCAATTTCAGAATGACCTGATGCCACCTCATTTTTGTGAGATTCATTTTCTTTAGTGCATGTGCAAATGTTTGTCTTTTATATAAATTTTGGTTTATTTATTACATTTCGCTCCTTATTAAACTAAAAACAGGGTGAGTATTTTATTATTAGAAAGATTAATTTAAGTGCTTTTCCTGCTTACTTGCAATGTGGAGTTGGATGCCGTAGACGTTGAATTAAATGTGATTGATACGCTACTACATAAACTGAGATTCATAACAGATATGAAACAAATCCGCTATTAAAGGAGCACACTTTGTTCCCATTGGAATTCCTACGACCTGTCTATAAATTTTATTGCCGAAACGGTTAAAAATGTTATTAATAATTTCATCACAGGTCCAGTAAGTACGGAGCTGTCCGGTGTGTTGGCGCACCTAAGGAATCGCCGTTAAATTGTCAATCGCAAAATAAGTTTTTTGTATCATGAAATGAAGAATTGCTAATTCAATCATTCTCCTTGAAAGCTCTATATTTATTTTACCCAAATATTCACGGAAAACACTACTGTAGTGTCGTAAACATACCTACCCCCTTTTGTTTACAAGTTTTAAATGGCCGATGAGTTGGCGAATGCGTTTTTAAAATGTCTGCAGATATGAGTAAAGGACAGATTTTTTTCTGAAACATACTGCACTTTGTAGACAAGACACTTTACAACATTTTCATGTAAAATAAGACGAGTTATGAAATAATTTGAGAAAATAATTCACAATTTAATGAACATGGGTCTATCCTGCTTAAGATTTTTGCATTTAAATCATAAAAAAATCTTTAAAAAGATCAGCAAGAAACATAGATCACAGTCAGTCCATAGAAGCAGAATGTTAACACTTGAAGAATAATCTGGTAATAAAAGGAACAAACATATTTATAGGATATCAATTAAGCAATTTAACAATTCGAACAGTTGTCATAAAAATTGTCAGTGCGTGATGCCTGTATTTCTATTCCTTGGTTGCATTCATTTTCTGCTTAAAATTGTCACTCTGTGATTTTGTTACTTCATGACGACACAGAAACATATCCTGTTTTGCGCAAAACTGAAATTATATTGACTAAAACATGGAACTTTAAAAACCCTAGCTATAAAAATAAAAGGTCTACACTAGACGTACATGTGTTGTAAAATATCACTCTTGACATCTTTACATTTCTTTAGTTACAGCCTCCGTACCCATATGAATTTACTTAAAATCAATTAATAAAAACTTTGTTGTTGTTACATTTTGTTCTATGTTCTTAGATATATAATTGCCAGTAAATCCATAATCAGCCAGGTAGCATGTCATTGGAATATTTTTCAAGTTGTGTTTCTTCACCTTTTTGGAGTATAGTTGAACTTTTTAAATTTAAAATCAGATTTGTTTGGCATCCTTTAAAATTAATTAACATCCTTTTTGATATCTGGCACTTTGTTAAGTCCTCAGTGCAGACTGGATTGATGTATTGTCCAGCCAGACATTATCTATTGCTTCTTAGTTCTTTAAAAATTGCTATGGAATAACATGCTTTCTGTTGTCATTAGCTACAAATGAGATTTAAAAACATTCTTAATATTTCATGGAACACTCAAATTTTATTTCAAAAATACATTTAACTTGCATAAATAAAAGTTGAAAGGTTCCAAGATCCCCAACACCTAGGTCAAAAATATTTCCTTTAATCGTCTACAAGCACCTGTTAACTTCCGTTTTACTTCCCGCGGTTTTCATTTAAGCAGACGGCATCGCTCTTTTCCATTAAATTTTACATAAAAACGTTTGCAAAATTTTATCATGCATATAATTCAAAAGGAATAAGGATATAAACATGACAAACTACAGGTCAGTTGTAATAACATTTGGAAATGAAAAATTGGGTCATTTGGTTATCCCAAGTTTTGTTTACATTCACAACGTGTACAAGTTTGGCTTTTTATCAGAATTTCTGTTATTTCCCAGTAATTATTCAATACGATTTGCAATAACAGATGAAAATAAATGTGCACTTCCGTTTTTAAGTTCTTATTAGTCCAACAATAACAAATAAAAGGAGACAAAGCGACATCTAAAGTCACGATTGCGGTTGTGACGTCATGAGCCAAATCCCCGGCCGCGCCAACACATCGGACTCTACTATATTTGTCTTTTACACCAGAGAAAAACTACAGCAAATGTACTTTTGATTTGTTATATCGAAACACCATTCAATGAGAATTTCTGTTTAATAAGATAATGTGGAAGAATAGAAAGTATAACTATCAACAGTTTCAAAAGGTTTTTCGAAAGCCTGTAATTTATCCAAAACTTCCAGCGATTTTTTTTCACTCCAAAAAAGGTAATACCATAATGTTCGAAAGCTTTATAACAGTAATTCATGATAAGACATTTGAATTTAGATAGATCACTAGTTAAAAGGACAGAAAAATTAGTTGTACACTTACTCTGTTATTGAAAGATAAAAAGCTAAACTATAATGATAACGAGAACTAAGAAAAAGTAAATATTTGTGAGAGCATTTGCTGTAAAAAAATGTTTTGAAAGGTTTTACTTCAGGCAAGTGGTTAGTGGTTAGATTTTTCAATTTAATATAAATTCACAACCTAAAGTAATTTTCTGTTTTTTTCTGACATTTTTTATGTGTATTAGTTTACTCTAGTTAACATATTGTTATCGTTAAAATTCTAATTTTATGCCCCAGCTAAAGCTTTTCTTGAAAAATTCATTTGAACTTAAATTAAAAAAGAAGTCCCCATACGGTGATTTGCTAATAAATTCGATTTCGTAAATTTGCTACATTTTGTGGGTACAATCTACCAATGATTTGGAGGTAACACGATATCATAAATTTTTTTAATGTAGGGGTTATATGACAAATAAATGATGGAATTTAAGAATATAGTTTGAATTATATTCTAGCTATTATACTAAAGCATGACATTTATCTATGAAAATATGCCAATTTGAGTTAGATGTTTTCAATGTCAGATATATTAAATGAAGGGTAATGGGAAATGATTTGCTCTGAGGAAAATTAAATTTCTAACTGCAGGATGACTTGAAGCAAAAAATAAGAATTCTAACAATATATAGCATGACACATTTTCAGCTGAACTTTCCATATTTTTTGTCACAAGTCGTTGCAATTTCGTTGGTGTAATGTAGAACAAAAATATAACTTGTTGACATTATATACATATATAGAGGAACCTTTAACATATCTAATTTTGTTGACATAATTTTATTGATAAATAAAGATTTATCGTATTTGTGCGTTTTTTTTTCAGAAGAAAAACTAACATTTTAAGAAGGAAGTTATTATTGAAATTATGATAGTTTTCAATAAAAACTTATTGTATCATAATTCTATAACTTGTTATTTAGTCCTGATTAATGTTATCCGTCAGAAGTTATACAAAACTATATGAAAAAACTTTTTCAGCAATTGCTGTTGCAAGAATCATAGTACAATGAAATTCTACATCAACCAGGCATCTCGTATTCATAGGGATAGAAATTAAGTTAAGAGCAACTTCAGCTTTCACAAGTTTTAAAATTCTCGAACTCATTTAATTTCATAGCTTTCTTCCAACGTAAAAACAATAAACTCTCTCTCATGAAACGTGAAAAAAATCATTTATCGGAGTTTAGTTTAAGGCTTAATTTGTTTTTGTGTTTCATCTCATATCCTCCTGCGGACCCACCAGTGGATACATTGCATAGATAATCATACAGCACTTACAGTTTAACAGTTGGATTTTAACAGTAAGAGCTATTTGAGAACAAAAATTTACAACAAATGACTTAAATTTCTTTACTGTGAACTTTCCATTTATAGTAGCATCATTTTAGCTGTACTTAAAAAAGTATATATGCACCTTTCAGTTGATACGGCATTCCGGAACGTGTGTTCTTATCAGGATTTTGTTGATTGTTGCTGCAAAAAACTAAATTAAAATCACAAACTTGATAAAAAATCATAACTTCGGAAATTTATCGTTCGTCATCACGACATTGATCTGTACGGAATACTAATGTCCTGAGGAAAAAGAATATGATCGTTGTCGTTTCACAATTTTACATAACATTTGTCATCAATGACCTTAACCAAAAATGATAAAAATTGACAGTTTAGCCAAGATTTTTTGTCGTTGAAAGTTAGTTGAAATGTTTTTCGTCTACTTGAGTTCAGTTTATCAGTAGTGGTCTATTTTTTGGTATACTGTTTTCTGTTTGCTTTCTTGATCTGTCAGAACTCATTAGGTTACACTATTTATTCAGCTTTACTGTGTCTGTCATAAAATATACATTAACTGAAAGAGTTCAAACATTGCACATGTAATTGAAGCAGTTTTATATTAAGCGTTTATCAATATTTAAGCAGAAATAATTCAAAGTTCATTGCAACAACAATAGTTTTTATATTTGCATGTGGTGTTATTCTTATTAAATACTTCCTCAAATTATTTTAGTTCTGACGATCACTTCCATCATGCAATTGTCAATTGAAAGTTTAAACGGTAAGAAAAAATGTAAATTTTTGTAATTTCGCTTAATTTAAAACATAAGATTACCTGGAATGATTTTTATGGTCCATGTTAGATTAGAATAACCCAACCAACAATACGATCAAGAACTTATCGTTGACGGAAAAAGCCATATTCCTTCTACTATTCTCAATCCAACAAAAAGTAAATAGGTGAATTATAATAATTTAATTTTTAATTTATTAAATCCCTTTTACTTCCAAATATGTTCAACATTCCCACAGAAGACGTCCGCTCTACACCCTATGGTAGAGGGCATCAAGGAAACCCGGTAGCAAATTTATCGAAATAACCTGGCGGTACACCTATTAACCAGCAAGATCCCGCCTCTTATGTAGATGCCGAGTTTCTTTTGACTACAACGCGACATTTAAAAGAGAGAAATCGATTTAAACTGGACAACGTGTACCAAAAAAGTCTGTGGGTCTGCCACAGAATACATTTTCACTTGAAAAGTGAGAGTTTTCTTATGGCGCGTGAAAATAGTTTTATTGTGGTACAATGAAAAAAAAGAAGAAAAAAGACCCAAGATTGTACACTATTTTGAAAAGAAGCCGCGACATATGGAGAGACGTAAGAGACAAACAAAAATTTTTGTTCTTTGAAAAGTGATGGTCAGACATAAGGGCAAAGGAACTTAAATTATTTTGAATAATTTTGTCGAAATAAGCTCAATTTAAAAATCAGTTAAAGCTCCAATTTGCTTTTTCTTATTGTTGATGTCTTTCTTTTCTTGTCCCAATAGAAAGTTAAACGACATGATAGCAAACTATTTTAGTTCATCATGTGACATCAATTCAAACCTTTCGCAAAAGACACAGTGTATTACCCTTACGAAATATTGGACCAATAGACAGCAAATTTCAGATTGTAAACCAGAATGGTCAAATATATTTCCGTCCATATAGTTCAAAGTAATAAAGCGACTATGAAAAAGTCTGCCTTGCTCATTCTTTAATGACCAAGGCCAGGCCATGTTAAAAAACTTAGAAAAACACATTAAAACAGCGTACCACAAATCTTAACAATAACAATGCTATCAGGACCAGCTTGAGAAAGAGACTCGATGTTTTCTCTGTTTCATTATAATCTCCTCAATCATAATTCTTTGAAATTTTTTTAACTTGGTAGAGCTTTTGAGGTGTAGTGTCAGGCTAAGTGTAGGATGATTTTTCAGTATAGTTGACAAAGATAAAATAGAAGACGTGGTATGATTGTCTTTTAGCCACCTTAAAGTAACAATTATAAACATATGGTACAGGTTATCCTGATGCCTTTTATATTTGACAAAATCCAGAATAAGAAAGCTTTAAAATTCCTTAAAAACTTACTTTATTTGTTAGTTCGTATGAGATTGATATGGTTATTTGCAATTATTTAATCATTATCACAAAAATCAACAACAAAAAAAAAAAAACAACAACATTGGAAATTATTCGGTCAATAATATTTTTTGTGTTGAAGCTCACATATAAAACCTACTTATTGAAACTTGGTCGGCATTCGAAATATAGGAGATTTGAAGAGTGTTGTTATCTTGCCATCTGAGTAAATATTCTTAGAACAAAAACGCTATCGGTGATGTCACGATGCAGATCATAGGTTCTGTAAACTGCGGCTTATCTAAGCAAATTCATGTCCAAAGTAATATTTCAAATTGACTCACAAACAGGTATGATGCAGTTTACATATATAAATTCATCGTGATTTAACACTTACAGCAATCTCAGAGTCCTTGATTTCGCACTTTATATCGTCAGAGTTTACGGATTCAATGTAGGGGAATTACCTTTTACATGTTTTACTTTTCGCTTTCGTTTTTTTGCAATGCAATGATTATATTTTAATGGTTTTTTTATAATTGAAAGAGAATAAATGTCAACAGCAAAAATGATCAAAAAGCAAACAGCTGCATTTAGGGGGTATAGCATATTAATGTACGTTTCTCGTGTTTTGGCTGTTAATTCTTGAAGCATTAAAAAAATCTGTAAAGGAAACTTTGAAAGAGATTTAATTATCTTACCGGCAACCAAATGAGGTGTTGAAATATTACAGATGTTGTTGTTTGTCCTGTACATGTGCTCATGTGTAAGTTATTGATTTTTGTGCAAAATTTCTGAACAATGTCTAAATTTTTGAATATCTGGTACTGCCAAGCTAATTTAAACTGACATTGCGTACATTGCACATAATGACATGTATACCAAAAGATATAAAATCTATCAAAAAAGTTTCATTTTCTAAAATTCAAAATCCTTTGAGCAAAAACAGATATAATGGAAAACGACCAAATTTATCATTTTTCCTTATGAGTGAAGAAAAAAAAAATAGGGCATGTATAAATTTCCGAAATAAACAAAAGTTACCGGGAGTTTTTGTACATTCCATGTTATAAGAAAAATGAAGATTTCCCCAAAGGATTTATCAAAAAATAGTAACATGTGAGAGACTCAGTTCATGAAACGTACACTAGAAGTTTTTGATTTATCTTTAAACTTATATGAAACAATGAATTTTGACTATTCATCTAAGCAAATTTTGCGTGTTTGGCTGACATATTTTGATCCAGCGGTAGGCACTTTAATGCTAACATAGGGTTGACATGACTCGGAAGTTACCCGTGCATGGTTCACATGAATAGTTGTCTTTCAAATTATACATACAACTTTCAATAAACAGGGCGGGAGAAAATGATCCTAACTACCCACTGTTTTATGAAAGTACCGGTATCAACAAACAAACATCTGTACATATTGATATTACCTTTTAGAATTGGTGAATCATTTGAGAATTCCGTAGCACCTGAACTCACACTTGTTGTTGTAGGTTTCGTGTTACTCCAACTTTAGTTTTCAGTGTAGGTCTTGTGTTCATTGTATTCCGTTTTATTTTGTTGGCCATGGTCTTGCTTGTCTTACAGACCTTCGTTCGTATAACTTAACACATCGTTCGTTCGTTTTTCGTTTATCGTTCGTTCGTTTATCGTTTATCGTTCGTTCGTTCGTTTTCCCACGCACGATAAGAGCGTTCGTTCGTTCGTTTACAAACGAACGATTCATTCGTTCGTTCGTTTTCCCACGCACGA
>JAULBM010011773.1:0-11651 GCA_032357055.1 Geukensia granosissima
TTCACAATATAACTGACATATGTTTAAAATCACTCCTAATCCATTACATCTTTAAAGGAAAGCCGGCAGTTGTTCACAGAACAAATGTGAAACTAGTTGTCATTGTACTCCTATGAACACGTCCCTTCGAAGTTAAAACTGTACATATGAATACAATATATGCAACGTACCCAATCAAAGTCTTATTGATATATCAAGTGTTTCTAGAAGAGTCATGTTCGATATTTGTTGATATATTAGTCACAGTCACTGATATAAATCATGACGCTCTGTTATAAATCATGACATAGTCGCTGAACTAAACGTTTTACGATATGACACGTTACATACTGTGCAAATACGTCATTAAAATTTACCCTAGAAAACTTTCTTTAAAGCTAATCAGGATAGCAGCAGGAATTAAATGTCCCTCATTCAACAGGATTAATTAAAAATGAAATATATGACAAGATTGCTTTATTCGTATTGTAAACGGGTTTTTCCTTGACAGGGACGTCCCTTCGGCTCTTTCAACGTTTATATATTTCTCAACGTGTTAACCGCTGTATGATGTGATGTTTTAGATTTTAATAAACGTAATCTTTACATTAACAGTAAATTATTAATTAATTGATTTATTGTTTGCTGCTTAACGTCCATTGGGCAATTCTTCAACCTTATTCAAGACGGGTACAAGTTAAATTATTAAGTCAAGGATTGGTTAAAAACATTTACCAAACTCTATCATAAATACCAAGATATAATGCTCATGCAGAATTTGATAAAAACTTTTATGGAAATGTGGTACATAAAGCTCTTAAATTGTACACAACACATTGGGACCATTCAGTAACTTGCATAAATTTACGAATAAAAGTTATCTTTTCAATATTATTTTAAGGTCTTAAGATGTTGTTTTTTGGAACCACTATTGACAATCTGGTCAATAATTTACATCAAAACTGGTAACATATTTTTAAAGGACGGGAGATTAAGCCTTTGCAGATACTGGTTGTTGACCGGGGATCCTGTAATTTTTCAAAATGCGAGCCGAATTTTACATTCCGTCCTTAGTCCTTTTCTTCTTTTTGTATACTTCGGCTGTCTAAAACAGTTGTTTTTTTTTAAACAAACGTAATCCGAACCAAAACAATAACATGATGCTCTTTGCTCGAATATTCTATCAAATCCATCTGAACATACGTTCTGTGAACCAACGCTTAGTAAATATGTATTTTTTCAATTCATATTAATAAAAATAAATATCTGCACACAATAACAGCAGGTGTCCAATTGATTGTTTATTTATTTTCTCATGGATTACCATGTGAAAGTATGAATGCTTCAGATTAATATTTACAAACGTTGCATGTTTCAGTATAAGTTTACTAACTTTGATTAGGCTAATTTGCTTCAAGACAAACATATGATTGGGAAATTAACATAGTTTGTCTAAATATAACAAGTAAGGCAGGTGGAAATGTACATTAAATATAAATAAATTTAGCTTCATATCTGCAACGGATAAACGGACTTTTTAAATAACATTAAAAAATAAAGTTCATTAATGGAATGTGAATGTAATTTAACATGGTGAACGCGTGAACATAAAAGATAAACGTAAGTCAATTTGAATGTGGTGGACGATGACAGCGTTTTCCACTAGAAGAGCCATACTTAAGTAATGCCGTGGAAAAAAAAAAAAAAAAAACCGAGACTCTTAATTATCGATACCCGTGGGGAATTAGAAATATAGGCAGAATCGTAGCCATTTAATGAGAAAAAAGATATCCGGAGACACAGCATATGCGCGGGATTCTAGGTTTAAACTGGAACAAACTAACCTCATTTTAATTCCGACATACATTTGTCTTGACCGACAATTTGTTACACAGATAAAAAAGTAAAAAGCATGAAAACTAACAGTGAAAGCAGATCAAGCCACAACTCCTAAATTTTAAAGTTCAATTGTTTGACATCGCGACAAAATTATATGGCCGTGCGTAACGTTATAACGTATAGTCTTTAATTGAGCGTTATCTAATTGCGACAAAATAAGATGGCATATGATTTTCAGTGTTTTTACGTTTAAGCGTAAAAACTTTAACAAAGCTGCATCTTTATATCTTTCATATTCCATGTGGCTAAATGAATTGATATTCAAAAGGCCAAAGGTCGTTTTACTCAAGATATTCATCTTAGATATACAATGTTTCAAAACTCTGCATAAATACACTTATGAATAAAGTGTAATTTAACCGGTTTCTTAAAGTTAATATTTGTCCTATTAAAAAGCCTCTGGTGTACCTATATATATCCCATTCGCAGGTGTTGCTCATACCCTGAAAAGTTTCATCCTTTTAAAAAGATAAAGAGAAAAGTTCTTATTAAGCTTTTGTTGAAATTTTGAAAAAAATCAACACTGTATTTATTTTATTCTGTTTCATAATTCTAGAATTTCATCAAGAATTATTGTAAAATTCAAAATTTTTCTTTCTAATAAAGATTTGTTAAAACATTTTTGTCATTTTTGTCATAGCGACATAAACATAATCACACGGACATTCAAGTGTGCAGAAATGTAAAATGTCTCATTATAAGTATTTGATAGCGTGTGACCTTTTGGGTCTGCGATGTGCAGCGATGTCTCACAAAGGCATAGACGAATGCTTTAAAACTGCTTATCGCAACATCGGACGTTCTTGATATGGCAATTGGGCCATAAAATTGAATTGCCAGTTTCTGCAGACTGAGAATGGTAACAGATATTCGAATCAACATGTGCCTATCAACGATCTGACAGGACATGTATATCACTTTCAGATGGCTGCGTTGGGGTCATTCAACAAAGATGAGAAAAAAAAAATCAAACATTCCAGGTTTCCGAAAAAAAAATTGGTCAGATAAAGCAAACAGCTTGTTTAGATGTTACTCAAATACTCTACAGGAAAATTCCTGTCCTTTCAAATAGAAATTCCATAATGGCCAACAAGATTGTGGTGTCGACCGTTAAATTCTGGAATGATGACTTTAACCAGAAATTTAAACTCCTCATATCTGAGCAAATCAGCGGAAAAAACATCTGCTATGTGAAAATTAATCATTATTTATCCACATATATAACCCAATCATCATTTTACTAGTGTCTAAATGTTCGTATAATGTTGCGAGACATTCATTGCATATGGTTAAACTGATTAAGCTGGATTTTGCTTCCTTTTTATATGTTTGCATATGAGTTCTTCTACTTTTTCTGATTTTTCTTTTCCTATGTTGTATTTTTATTGCTTTTTATAAGAGGTTAATCTTTGAAATATGTATACAGCATAATAAAAATTAAAACCAGGAAAACAAAACCTGGTACCCGAGTAACAATAGTACTTGCAAGTATAAATTTATCATTATATTTGTAACACCTGTAATTCAATAGATATATAAGATTTATTCCCGTATATATGTTAGAATTGGTACAAAATTACGAATGCTGAATAAATATGGAGAATTGGTTTTGAATATGGATATTTCAATGAGTAACCTCTCATCAGAAGCATTAGAAAGCAAACAAAGGAAATCTTAGATCCAAACATAGCAAAAGAAGCACTCAGATCTAAACAAAGGGAAGCCATATTGAGACCTTTCCGTATTTTCAGTGCTTTTGAATTTTAACAAATGCAGCTAATTTCTGTAAAACATTGATAAATTTCATGTCAGACAAGTCTGACAACTACATGTAGACTGGTGAATACTCACGGGATCATGATCCTCAAGTAGAGGTATCGACCCAATGGTTTCAAAATACAAAATTACCAATGTTGAATAGATATAGAGAATTTTGGTATGCTATATGTGCATTTCAAGAAGTAAACTCTCATCAGTAGCATTAGAACCGGAACATAGGAAGTCCAAGATCCAGTGGAAATCTTACTTTTACCAGCTAAAAAAACTCAAATAGTGTTGCTGAACTCATATTAAATGTATATTTGCATGTTTCATCATTTATATTCACATGATTCAGGTAAATGCTCTCTGAATAGACTTGTTCATTGTTGAAGGCCGTAATGGGAAATGTAGAAGTTTAAATTTTACTGTCATTTGGTGGGTGGTTGTCTCATGAACAATCATGCCACATCTCATATTTTTATATTAGTTGGTTAAAAGAGAATAAAAAACTGACAACTAAATAGAAGTTTTACATTCAGTTTGTTACATGTACGTAAATATTTCCTGTTAGACAGGTGGCTAAGTGATGGGATTATACAGTTTGTACTAATTACAATGGAAAAAAGATAATCTCGCTGCGATAGTATATGATGAAAAGTTCAACCTTTGCAACAAACTTATTCATGCTGTGGCTTCATCAAATTAAGTGAAGAGCACATCTGGATGAACCAAATTTTAGCCCTTTTAGTTGTACCTGACGTATGAAAAAGAAGATAAAAATATTTAAGTGGTTCTTTTTGAGGATGCCATAATTATATCAACGTAAATGATATGAAAATGAAAAGACATGGAGTAAATATCAGAAAGACTGCATTCCAAGAAAAATAGAAGGGAGTAACAGATTTAGAGGCCACAAAAGGCCTGCGAGACAAGGGTGGGAGTAAACACTTTTTGAAAAACTCTAAATCGCCCCAAATAAAAAATTTGGCAATGACAGTCAAACTGTTTGCAATAAATCAGATCAATCAGACTTCCGGTGGCAGCTTTTTACAGTGTACTTATTCGAGTTGAACCAATTTATCTCTTGTTGTTATTTAACTTTCCGCACACTGTGCATCAACTTTAAGAGTAAAATGTATTAAATTGATTTTAGGTTATTTTATATCGTATTGTAATACCACACTTTCAGTAGGATTACGCGCCAAGAAACATACAAATATACTTGCTTGTCCCTTGCAAGGATCACGAAGTCCAATAAATGCCGTTGCTAAGTTTTACTTATACTCGATTTAAATTGTAAATTATGAGCGTTCGTTGCGAGATTTTCATGTCATCACATTCTTTTTATTGTAGCTTTTACAGCTTACATAACAGTTTAAGTATGTGTCCATTATTCATGGCCCTAATGTAGCCTGCATAAGTATGTTATTTGTCTTAGAAAAAAAAGAATCTTACACCTCCACACAAAAATAGCCAGACAAGAAAATCTCAAACATCCGAGGATAACATTTCTATCGCTCTCTGACAAAGTGTGGCTAGTCAGAGAAAGATAGAAACCTTACACACGGTGTAAAAGATTTTTATATATCGTAAAACACATACAACTCGCTGAACAGAATGTTTCCAGTATGCATCGTAACAGAAAATGAGCATGCAAAAGTTTGCGCTTTTGAAAATTGGTGTGTTTCCACAATTGAAATGCCATATGAAGTGAAAATTTCGACCCGTAAAAACCACGAACACCATTGTCGTATATAAGAAAATATTTTTCCATCTCACATTTCTACACAATTGATAATATACCTCCTGTTCAGCTTGGTTTTGTGTAAAGAAATCATCATTGTCAAGCATAACAAAAGATATAGAAAAAGAAGATTTGGTATGATTGTGCTTGGGAGAGACATTCAATTCGTGTAAATAACTAACATCTACAGTTTGTCAAAAGTCGTAATGAATACACATATATCCACACCATACGGCAAGCTGTCAGGGTCCGAAATGAAAACAAAAAACGCGGGTCATCACTACCAACAAAAAACTTAGTAAAAAGACATTTAGGGACACATGGAAGACCATAGAAAAAGCGTTAATGGTGCACAGGGAAAGATACAATGCCTGTTCGATTCTCCAAATCATTTTTGCTGGTTATCTTATCCTAGTTTAATTACTTATTTATTACACAACGTCGACAATGCGTACTCTAAGTCTCGAGCTATCGCGTGTAACAGCCATTTCCGGCAAAATGGCTAATGATACAATATTAAACATAAAAAAAGAAAAAAAACAAGGCGTAGCTTAAAATACATCCTGATTGCTAAAATGTATCAATGCAACTTGCTTGCACTTTTTTAAATCTACAAACTAACCGCTATTTTATAAGAATATAGTACATTTTTTGTCTTTCATAACCTTTTTACCCGTTCCAATAAAATCAGACATGGAGTTTAGTTCAAGGATCAAATATATTTTATTGGTTTTTAGTAATTAATTGATGGCCCTTGCACACCACACATTTGACGAATGTCTATTTAAACCGTTAGTATTACTTAACTCATTAACCCTGTCTTTTATTCAGAACAGTGTGAAATAGTTGCTCTGAACTTTGTGATGTACGGCACATATTGCAAATCACCGGATCTCAAATTTATATCATGATCACGTTTCATGTCAAATTGTATGAGAAGATGATGGAATATACATGTTAATAAAGCAATAACATAAATCGGCAGTTCCGCCAAAAGTAAGAAACAATTGGTTATTCGAAAAGAACCAATGATATTGTGTTGGTTACAGACATGATGTTAAACATGTACCTTTCAGTTCTTAAAGACCTAATTATTGGACATTAATAACTTTTAATTGCAGTTCTGAGTTTGATGAACTTTCGATGAACCACAGAATTGCCTGATAACAATATTTTATCATGCAATTAAGCGTTTTACTATACAAATATAGCAAAGTTGTATTCGTATAGTAGCATAATATATTCTCCTGTTATCCCAACGCACCCTTAGCGAGCTGAAATATTATTCGGAAACCAGCTAATCAGTTTTTAAGAATTGCAGGATAAAAACAATACATGTACATTGCCGGGAGATATCAAATTCATTTGTATTTGCTGCGAAACGGGTTACAAACGTACGGCGAAATCCCCTAGACATATAACCAGTTTCTAAAGCTCGTCAAAATAAATTTGTTTTTTTCCTGATTTTGAATGTTTTTGAAATTTACCAAATGCAGCATATTTCTGTTTAACATTTATTATTATTTTTATACACTCAGTTTCCTATGCAACAGTTTGAGCTAACCTTTCCTGTAATATTCTATTAACATTGGACCTTAATAGGGCAACAAATAATCAGTCTCCAATCAGAGTATTTTTGCTGGTTCAATAGTAAATACAAGGATAATGTTACCCAAAGGTAAGAGAGTTCTTTGTCTTCTAAACAGGTCTTCTCAAATTTATCAAGCCAGGATCGGTACATATTATATTTTACCGTTTTGCATTTTTCAAATAGTAATTTACCTTGTAGTATATCCTCTTTGCACTTAAAATTATGATTTATTATTTTGACAGCAATGTTGATGTCTATGGTCTGTTTCCATTTCTTTTACTTTTCAGAAATATGACAACTTAAATTTAAACTGAACGAATTAGAATATCAACAGGTCGCTCAGAAAAAAACCATATATGAATAAGAAATAATAAAAGTGCAAGTGGAGCATTTTAAAGCAATTGAGTCTTATCATAGTCCGTATAATAAAGTTTTTCTTTAATTGAGTCTTATCAGAGTCCGTGAAATAGTAATTCGTCAATTTAGGAGTAAACATTATTGTACCTGAAGATTTGCCGGCATCATTCGACGATTTGATGGTCGCAAATTGAGTATACTGGCGACGCGTTAATCAAAATTGATGCAAATCTTCAATTATAATACTGTTAACCCCGTTCTAATGCAAATACGTAAAATTACGTTTAATCCTAATATTTTTATAATATGGAATACATGTCGGCGCTTGGGCAGTTCCTCCGGCCGTATCAACCGTGGATTTGATGCCATGAAAATTTCGATGTCAAAATCAATGTAACAAATGCTGTTGCAATAGAACGCGTCTTATCAGGATCCGTGTAATAACTTTTTCGGCAATTTAGTCTTATCAGAGTCCGTTCAATAAAGTATTTCGGCGATTGAGTCTTATCAGAGTCCGTGCAATAAAGTATTTCGTCAGAGTTCTTCGTCCGTTCTTTTACCATCAAATTGAATACATGTGTATTAATGTTTTGTTCCAGAAAAACTGTAAGTATTTGTCCCGGTGTTCCTTGTTCTAAACATAGTTATAATTGTATACGAATTGACATGTATTATCATAATGTAAATGCTAATTATACACATTTTGTGTAGCTCATGATGAGGGGGGAATTTCTGACTCAACAAAATAGCAAAATTTAACTCGCTGTATAAATTCTTGAACTGTATTTAACTATTTCTTTTGGAGACACACTTTTGTCTTCTTGATATTGACCACATATTTCATAAATCTATAGTACGTCAGCTAGTTTGTTAACATCTCTTAAGTAGAACTAACGAGAAAGAATACAATGCAATGCCACTTCTTTGTAATTACATGGTAATAATAAGACAATAGAAGCTTCAAACAGAAAATCCCAGATGGTAAAGATTAATTGAATTTTGACTTATCAGACCGATGAAGAGTCTATTTATTAGTTTATTTCTGTAATATTAACTTAGATGCAACATGAATCGGTTGTAATCTTTATTTATGATATCTAGCAATTAATGAGACTCATCGATATTAGGATTAAAATAAGGAAAGAAGAAATTTTAGCTGATGTACGTTAACTTTATCGTAGACATAATGCTGAGATACAGCTCCAAGAAGTTTGTTGCATAGAAAATAATTGAAGTTTATTATAAAGTTTAAATGCTCAAAACTACAAAACCACAAAACGAGACCTTGAACAACACGAATGCTGTGATAATGAGGGCAAGCTTAGATGCCCAGGAAGGGTCAGCAGTTTCTGATACACTACTGACCCGTGACGTGTAAAGCATTGATGTATAACCAGGTTGCTTGATGTGGAAAGATTTTATCAGACTAAATCTGTAGAAGTCACCTGAAAAATATAAAAATAGAATTTGGATAGATGGTTTCCCTTGGGCTATATACATACAATTAATTTGTCAAAATAAGAGTTGTTGCATTTTTGTTCATAAGACAACCACCCACCAATTAACAGTCGAATATAAACATCTACAGGTCCCATTACGGCCTTTAATAATGAACTGGAGTACCTACCATAACGGAAGCTGTAAAAGGCCCCAAAATACAAAATGTGAAAGTATTCATAAAACACGAAAATCGATCTTATCCTTTGAATACCTAGCCAAATGCATTTGTTCATCATGTATCATTTTTTAAATTTAACATCATCTATATTTAAAGTCAATAATCTGGAAAACAATAAAAGATCAACTGTTATCGAATGATTTCAAGCTCCCTAACTTTCAATGAAACCTTTTGAAAACATACTTACACAGTTTTTTGGAACATTAAACACCAACGGGTCTGCAATCCCATATGATACTCCGAAGTATTGAACAAATAATTTGGAACTTCCTACAATATAGGTAGAATTTAAAAGAAAGATTATGGAATTTTGGACAGAAAGACACGATCTATTGCTACCTACGTTACAAACAAAGAATCAAAAGCCAAATTTAACTGTATGTAAAGTGCTTTTCCGAATTCATTCTGCGGCAATTCACTTCCCTTTAATGGATTATTACTGCAAAAAATGCGAGAATCACTCGTTGGGGTGTTATTGTTCTGGAGAAACTAACTCTTGTTTTATATTTTCCGTGTTAGCAAACGTCTTTGGTTTTTTTCTCTTGTATGATATTTGAGATGTACGGCTGTACTATTAATTATTCTTGTTATAATTTGGTGTTTAACAATCGTACAAAATCTAAAGAGAAAGCGAGAAAAAACCGAAGGAAAAAAGTCATTATACACTACACTAATCATTATATTAACTATGACGATTTCTAGTCGGAACCCCGGACTGCTCCTTCAGGTAACTCATTCAAATATAATCTTGCTACCACGTAATAACTGGTCACCTCAGCATTCTTTGAAAGTTTTTCTTTACGAAATATTCTACCAAAAGGCCAAGAGTACCTTGAGCGGCAATCCGTAAACTGAAAGTACAATTATTAGATCCGTTTTGAATCTTTCCAGAACTATACCATATAATAGGCTAAACGCGAATTAGAGAATTGTATTTCCTTTCCGAATAGATAAAGGCTGTGATGTTGTTAACTCAAATGCGAATTTCAAGTTAAAACGATGTATAAATTAACATGCAAAGTCTGTCTGTAAGGATCAAAGTGTTGCCAGAGACCCATCTAAATAACGTGAAAAATATGTTATCGTTCCTGGCGACCAAGACCCTCAAAACATTCTTTTTGTTTTATATTACATTACACATATTGCGTAATAAAGGTTTTTTGATTTAACAAATTATTTTGGGACCCAGTTTATACCAAGGAAAACATCCTTAACAAACATTCAATACCACTCCTTGTGAACGCCCTAAATTTCCCAAAATTAAAAAAAAAATCGTTGATGAGAAGATAATACTGCTGTTATCGTAATAAATAGCAAAACAAACCTATGACCAGAATTCATGACTTGAGAAAGGCATAAATAGAAGTGTTTGGGCTCGAACTAGTTTAGTGGGAACCCTACTTTCCCTGAATGAGTGGTAAAAAGAACAAAACTAAGAAAACAAAAGTAGTCACAGACTAACTATAAAAAATCAAAATGAAACTCGCCCAATGCGACTAGATAGTACCTGAATTAAAATACTTAAAATAAACAAAAATGTAGGCAAAAGAAGTTACCTTTCGAAAAAAAGCTAGCAATTACTGTAAGCAAGGTCAATGGAGCTTCCGATTATAGGATATCAAGCATAAAACCTTTTTCCAAATAAGGAGAGTTACTGTGAAACAAGCTATTCTAGGTGTGGTTGGAAACAATTGGGTACTAAAATTTCTAACGATCCGTTAGAATGTATCAATTTTATCAATTTGTATGTATGTAATGCACAACATTTATGTTAAGCAAAATTTGCACGTCCCATACCATACCTTTTTTTATTAAGAAGAAAGTCGTACCTCTTTCTGTATGGCTTGAATATTCCAGCATAACAGGAACACATCCGTCGTCTATTACGGTAAAAATGAAGTTATTTCTACTGTCTGTCACATCGACTGTATAGCTGTATACTGTTGTGTTTAATTTAGCCGATCCAGCTGCTATATATGATTTCAAGACTTGTTTAGCGTCATCTGTTGTATATATGGGAATGTATTAAATTTTTTAAACATGAATTTTAAAACGAGACTATCAAAAGCTCAATATTAAATTTTTCCTTATTTTATTCATTTGCCAGTTAACTTGTTAAAGACGTGTTAACCGGCATATCTTTTTTTCTTTAGTTATTCAAAGTCCATATTTGTCTAAATGAAAATTCGCAAAGACCAACGTAAACAAAACCAAAATTGTTAATTGTAGCCTTGGTTGAGTTTTCAGCACATTTTTTCAAGTATTGATACAGGAAATTAAGCCTCCTCAACAAAATGCTTCCGATCTTGCTTGATCTTGGAAGTAATAAAAATATGTATACAATGTTTAAAGGAGTTTCAGCAACTCTTGCATTGTATAAAAATCTCAATTCTCAATGCTTTGTTGTGGCCTGTAACTCAGACACAAAGATTTTTCTAAGATGGACATTAGTGTGGATTACGGATAAAACGACTTTACAACAGGTGTTGCGCATTATATAAACAGTGTTTCCCTTGCGCACGGAAAAAAGAAACTGTGCAAGGCTTTCGCATTAACTTAAATATTTACCAAATATTTATTTCTAGCAATAATTACAATAACATCATCAGAGAACATTTTTTGTCTTTTAAACAAATCTGCAT
>JAULBM010011784.1:0-11651 GCA_032357055.1 Geukensia granosissima
GGAATACAAATTTACATCCGAATGGCTACATTAGGAAAATAGTTAATTAACCGATTAAGCGCCATCTAGAGGCACATTTGCGAACATTATATCTGTAAGTGAATATTGATCTATTCTAAATTCTTTGTTCTTCTAGTTTTATACATGGACAATTATGGCCATTGTAACATGCAAGGATATTATTCCATTGGAGAAAAGACAGTTACCCTGAATGCCCGAGGAGGACAACCTTATCAAACAAAGATATGTGAAATCAGATTCAGAGCAGAAAGGGATGAACAGATCTGCGTCCTGTTCGACAAGTATAATATTGTTGATCGAGTTAACCTAATGATCTACGACCGGGATGAGTCGACTGGTACTCCTGAGGTAAATTTCAAAAATTTATATTTATCATAATAATGCCCTAGAGGTGATTTTCATCTCACACAATCAACATTAAACGTCTTAGTAAATTATATTTTTTTATTTTCCATAAAAATGATGAAATCGCGTGCAATATAAATTGTGATTTTGTCACGTAACGCGCATACAAACGCAACTCACGCCTGTGAGGGGAAACGACTAATCAGTGCTGCTTGGACAGTACAGGAAAACATATAATATATGGTCAAATATCAAATTTATCTGTTCAAGTACTTTGTTTTTTGTATATATTTTTATTTGGGTACAACTGCAGGGGCATTCTTATATACACCTATGGTTACCTTTGGGTAGCCCTAAGGTTGAACGCCACCATAGGCAAAGCATTTGAGCATGTTTTTCCTTGAGCAACCTAATGTATCTTAAGGAGGTTACGCATGAATCCATGGACAAATGCTTCGCCTATGGTGGCGTTCAACCTTGGGGTTACCCAAAGGAAACCATAGGTGGATATCCGAATGCGCCCAATATTATAGTAAATCTTGCGTTTGTTTTGTGAAATATATCCTTGGTATGACCATATACGATATTGGTGCGTTTAATGTAATTAATTTTTACAATGTGGGTTTGAAGCTGGTTTTGAAGAAATCTCTTTGTTGAACATTTCTTATCCTGTACGGACAATAAACCGATTCAGAAATTGAACTTCCGTCCTCGTAAATCGCATTGCGCAATCTCAGCGTCCTCGTCAATGACGTATTGACCACTTAAATTCATCCCTGAGCAATGACGTTCCCAGAATCCGTTGCATTTTCATTACAAAATTTAGATCAACATACCCTATCTGGTCGGCGTATACATTAAAAATAGTATATCGAAGTATCTCGCTTTTGTCATAAAATAATTATTAATAATCACATGTCCAAAACCCTTTTCAGAAATCCTTTGTATGTTCTTTGATTGTTCTGTTGAGTTTTTACTGTGTTATATGTAAATCACATCGACTCGCGTTAGACGTTAATAGACATTAAAAAGCGCCTTCGTAAAAATTCAACAGTTTGCATTGTCTGTTTTTATATTATTTAAGAAAAAACTATTTTAACCAATTTGGAACTGAGTTTAAATAGTGATTGATTGATTGATTGAATGGTACCTAACGTCCAGCGACAAATGTTTCCTGCATGCATAATCAGAACGAGAGCATATTTAATAGTGACGATGAATGAAACATGCGGTGTACTTGATCGTCGGATTTTTTACGTGCTGGCTCACGAAAGCAACAGTCAACAGGAAGACATGCCAACTTAACCAGACACATTTTTCTAACTCTGGACCGACCAGTCTTTGATCTTACCTTAAATCTGCGTGATAAGCGGAGAATCAGCAAATTCATATTTTAATGTCTTTGGTTTGACACGACAGGAACAAGCACGCTAACAGTAACACCACCGAGGCGATCTCGATAGTATGAACTGTGAATATTATTCATTTAGGATATTGCAATATATAACATGTCGTCATATATCTTCAATAGAAATGGTCTGGAGTTGATCGGCTGCTGAGATAAATCACTGTCTTGGTTTCCAATCCAACAACAAAATAAATTGATAACATCAACTGTGATGTATTGAAAAGCAAAGACTGTGTTTAGTCTGCTCTGGACATTTTCATTTTCGTTTTTCTTTCAAATGACGATAACATCACGGCCTTTCCATCCACCAAAGTGACAGAGCTTTCTCGCAGATTTTGTTTATAATTAAGAGCAGTGGAAATGGTGGGGCTTGTGTTTTATTAATATTAAATACACATTTTGTATATAGGGGGGTTTTACATGCGGCTTTATGGTATGGCTACGGTTCACTTTTGAAGGACACAATGGGACCTGTAGAAGTTTAAATTCGACTGTCTTTTGCTGGATGGCTGTCTAATGGACAATCATTCACATCGCCTTTTTTATTTTTATATTTGTATGTGTGTGTGCGTGCGTGGATGTGTAATATTTTTTTACCTACTTACCTGTTCTTACAATGTTATTTTTTAGTATAATTTTGGATACCAGAGCACACCAGGGCCATTATGTAGTACGGGTAGATATCTTACATTGAAATTAGAGAAAGAGAATTACATGTCTACTCACTATCAGTTCCAGCTTAGAATCATGGAGGAAAGTCAAAGTAAGAAAAAATGGCTACGTGAAGCTAATATTTACTTTAACTCTGGCTTGTGTCAGAAATGCACAAATGGTTCATTTAATTTCATCCTGTACTGTTTCATATTGTTATTTTGTTCTTCGACTTAAAATTGCGTTAAAAAGAATATGAAACATTTGCCTGAAAGACACGATCCATATCTTACATACGTTTATAACAAGTAATTCATATTTAAAAACCAAATTTAACTGCATGTGAAGCGCTTTTCTGGATTTACCTTCATCTGACAAGATATTGCCAAAGAAGGGGAAGATAAGATAAACTTAATGGATTTAGACTATAGTTACATTCATACATGGACCAAATAAAAGTTACAACATGTACAAAATTAATTTGATATATCACACAATTATTATAAGAATCCTTAAGAACAGCAGCTTTAATAATTTCAAATGAATTAAGAGTAGAATATCATTTGGTGGGTGGCTATCTCATGGTCAATCATGTCACATCTACTATTTTTATATCCAGTGAAATTCGTTTCAGCTGACGGGTTTGTAAATGGATTAGATGGATTTGTAATGTCAATTGGAGTTATTATTGCCATAATTATATGCGTGGTGGTGCTAATCACTATTTTTGCTATTGTTATCGTCTGCTGCTGTTGTAAACATGGCGGTAATGCTTATGACCAACATAGCACAATGAAGATGAAAAGACATACAGGGACAAATCCTGGAAGTAGCAGTCAAAGACCTGCAATAGAACCATCAGGTATGAAATGTCACTTTCAGGATAACATTGACAATCATCCAGCCAATCGGACCACGTCCGCATTTTCATTTGCGACAATCATAATTTTTGCAGTCCTGTTGCAAAAATATATCAGAATATTAACATTATAATTGTCGCATTCAAATATGCTTCTATAGTTAGTTTTGGGTAACTCTAGGCAAAACATTAATCCATAGTTATCTCATGGTCACTTAGGCTGCGTTCGGATGCATTAGGTTAACCAAGGAAAACACTGGACAAATACTTCGTCTATGATGGCGTTCAACATTAGGATTACCAGATAACCATAGAAGGTTATGTGAATGCTACCCTAATGTATCTTTAGTATGTTATCTTAACGTATTCGACGTCATTTAAACATCCCAACTTCACTAGGTGGTCTTCAATACAATTGAAATAGACCATAAAACAAGCAATTAATGGTTCCATTCACAGCAGAATACATAGTTTTTATCCTAATCACGTCTGGTTGCATACAAACATGTCAGCATATTCACACGTACACAGCTAGTGTAGTATAAGTGTAAAATGAATTTGTGAAGGTGAGCACATGGAAGGTTTTGATGTAAAAAGAGGTTTTAATGTTTTAGTTGCTTATTGTCTAGTGTTTGTGGTCATAAACAATTTTCTAGAGAACAGATCTTCTTACTTCACTATGTTGGTGATTTGAAAATATTTTGTTATGGTATTGATAATTCTTCTTCGCCCTCCGTTTGCACGTTCAATAGCATTTGTTAACTCTATATTATGATACGGTATTAAATTGGTGTATCTTATTTAGCCACTGCCGTTTTTAGAGAGCAAATAGCTGGAATTTATTATCCGATTTTGATGTGCAGCATTCTCTAAAAGAAGCAAATGGGTTAAACCAAACTCAAAATGACCAATCCTGTATAAATACAGCGTTTCATCTGTCGATTGCGGTTGTTTGAGATCATTTTCCGGTGGTGATCACATCGTTAATATCACTCCGCCTCAAAAGTCGACTTTCGTCTCTGTTTTACTTTCATTATTCAACAAATTAGTGGCGTTGGTAATTCCATGGAATTTCCTTTGTGCCTGTTGGCACACAAGATCTTGAGCAGTTCCCTGTCCTGCGTCTTCTTTCCTATCTTTCTAATTCCTTTCGTCTCCTATTCTACTCTTTTTGTTAGGTCTCTTTTAGCCCCTTTGAGTGTTTGTCATTAGGTGTCATCTGTAGAGAATCTTGCTGCTATTCTTTTACTGTATACAACATAATCAATTCAATACTTTTTTATTCGCTTATACCTTATTTCTAAGCAGCTTTGGTTGTTGTTGCTATTTTTGTTTAGGTGTATCTTGGATATAGTTTTTGGTCAGATTCTCCAGACAGGTGTTTTGAAATGATATCAGTTTGTTCATGTCTGATAAAAAGATTTTGCAAAATTCTGCAAAAGAAATGAACTAACATAACTTTGTTGATGTTCATTTATAATTTAGCCTTGATGCTTTTTGTCCTATTTTTCCTTATCGTTTGTAAAAGATCGATTTCGTCTTCGGAAAAACTTATTGCGCAGTTGCAACGTATGAAAAATCAATCAGAGCAATGCATTCCCAGAATTCCATTGAATTTCTTTGACTATCCATTAGTGGAATGTACATCTAGCAATGTTTATTCTAGTGTTGATATCTTTTGCCGTTCCATTAGTGTAACTTAACATGCTGCCAAGAAAAAACGTAGCACTCTTCTTTATTTGAAATAAATAATATGGGTTATATCTATCCATCCAGGCTAATCGACTAAAATTAAGAACTACTAAAAGTCATAAGTTGGGTCTTGCTCTATTTATGTTCACCCCTATACTTTGTACTACTTTGTATGCTTTATTCCTTCACACTTTATATAATTCTTTTTCTTTTATACGGTCGACGAAAGATTGGTTTGAATTGTCATGATTTGAATCTATTAAATTTTGGTTTTAGTTCCTCCCCTTTATTGAAAGTTTTAAGTGTTAAAGTTTACCCTCTGTATTAGATCAAACTAATCGTGTCCTGTGGCATCCACAGTGTATATGAATGCCATTTTCTCTGTTTTAATAAGTAGTTAAGGGAGTAGACCTATGTAAAGGGACGTAACTTTTGACAATCTTTGGTATGTTTATGTCAACCATTTTTATCGTATAATTCTACACTTCAATTATATCTCCTGCATCAAGTATTTAGATGATTTGCATTAGATCGGGGAACAAAAACACTTTTTTTCTTTTTGATCCCAGATTAAATATAGTGTTGCCTTGGAATTAATTATACGGCACAAATTTCATATTAGTGTATGAAAAAATTGTCTGTAATATTAAATATTTATTCTTATTGTAGCTCCGCCACTACAAGAGTTACATTATAACCACGAAGGTTATCACACTGTGCCAATTCAAGAAGGATTTTCCAGCGTAAATGAGCCTCCA
Source organism: Geukensia granosissima (assembly GCA_032357055.1). Taxonomy (NCBI): domain Eukaryota; kingdom Metazoa; phylum Mollusca; class Bivalvia; order Mytilida; family Mytilidae; genus Geukensia; species Geukensia granosissima. The sequence goes on from JAULBM010011784.1 coordinate 5,735, forward strand.
CCAGCGTACTCTGCCGAGCCACCGCCATACACAACTAATCACACTTCTTGATATTAAATCAAAACGTTGTATATGATTGTGCTTGTCTTGAAATCATTCATTACATTTTATGAATTCGTTTTATATGTAAAGCAGCCATTCATAAATAGAAAAACATTGCTATTTTTGTACAAACATGTCAGACATTTTCAAGGTTTTTAAATACAAATTAACTTGAATGTTAAGACTTAAAAAATGTTGCATAATATGTCATGAGTTTAATATTTTCACTGTAGAAATATGGTGAAAAGAGTTGAAAATCATATGCATTTTATTTTTACCTTAAGAGTTTTTCACGATCAACGATCACAAGCATATTATGTTAATGGTAATGTCTTCGTCAGTAAATAAAGGTTTTTGCAAAATTACTATTGCTCCAAAAAGCAAAAAAATTCAATGATCCTTTAGAAATACAGTGTCATATTGGCTTTGTGGATGGGCCCTTTTGCATTTTACTTAAGTTTTAAAGTAATTTATACATTTACTTTCCAATTTTGGTGGGATTAATATTGTACTGAGACAATTGCAGTTACATGCTACAAATTTCTCATACAGGACGCCGAATAAGGATCAAGTCCTGACCTTTTTTATCTGATATTGTCTTCAGTTCTTTTTGCTGTAAATGATTCCTTGTGAATTGTTTCAACATAATTTGTTTTTTTTTATTTTACCATTCTTAAGATTAGGGTATTAACGGATCAAAAATTGTTATTCCGCATTAGAAAAGGAATCTTACTTGTAAAAGGTTTTACTAGTATGTCAAACATTTTTTCCTATTTTATCGTTTTCGCGATGAACGGGATCAGAATAACAGAAAATTCATTTCGGTGACTTTTTGCGTGAATTTATATCCATTTGTTTGTCTCAAAGGTCACTTCAAATCCATTACTATATCCCAATATTTTGGGAACTTTTTGTTATTATTCCACGTTCATTTGTATAAAAAATTATTTAATTTTTAAAGAATTGTCAATGTTTCATATTTATACCTTTTGATCCATAAAATAATTACATGTGAGTCTTTTTAAAGATTTCGATAATGTTACTTTATTTTAAATGAGATCAGCACAAATAGAATAATTTCTTTTCCTACGTATATATCGGCACCATTCGGATGAAATCGTAACTTCAACAAAATCGTCCGAAGTCGGGGCGAATGTCAAAGTAGCTAACAGCAGTTGATTACATGTTTCCCATGTATTATTACTACGATGGTAGTTGGATGAGTGTATTGTCTAGTCATAAAGGAATGCATATCTTAGAACGTATTGTATACAAATTTAATTTTTAGAATTTTTTCGTGTCCATATCAACATTGGCATACTAAGGTGAATTAATTTAATGGAATCCGTGCCATCATTCTTCCATAATCAAGGTGCCATTTTATCCAAACTGGTATTTTTGTATAAAAAGACCACTATCACATTCCAGGAGGTGGTTTCACGCATAAAAAATTTTGTTTATGTTTGCTTGTTAGTCCTTATGAATATTTTACAACAATGTTTGTTTTGAACATAGCAAAAATCAATTAATATAAGTTATTTACCCTTGAGTAGTATTCATGTGTTTAAATAAATATAAATATAGGATTTATTTGTATTTTGCTTTTTGTGGTCTTTCATTTTCATTATTTTTATGTATTTGTTATTCTTAATTTATTTGTTTGTTTGTTTTGTATAGTACCTAGTGCAATAGTTACATACCGGTAGCAAATAAAATGTGATATTAACTTTTACTAGAAATCCTATGTCTAGAAATAAATTTTATTTAAGTAATGTTTTGTTAATGTTTCACATAATTTATCTGTATATAAATAAATGTATAATAAAATAACTTATTCAAATGTATTTCAGTTAATCAATGTTAAGAGTAGACATATACAAATCTACGTCCAACACAGAATTTTGCCATGGATTTCCCCTAGAATATTTGTTATATCTGGCTGAAATTTCTAAGGCTTATTAAATGTTATAGTACGTAGTCGGCAGATTATTTAGGCTTTTTTTCGGTTAGTACTTGAAATTGGAACATCTTTTTTTATAAAGTCTCTATAGTGTCCAGTGTATAATACCCTTGTGAGAGATCATAAGTTCATATTTCAAAGAGACCAGACAAATTTGAAACAAACTAAACAATAAAACGAAAACAAAAGGAAAAAAGGCTTGGAATCCACGAACTCATTTAAAAACAGGAGTTGGATCAGGTGATCCGGAAGGGTAAGCATCCCCTGTCTTGCGCGCAACACCCGTCTTGGAATCCTTAAACTCTTGTCCCGGTTAACTTCAATCCGAGAAGGCGTCAAATTTACTGTTGTATTACCGGTAACAGGTCCATAACTACCGCCTCGGTGGTGTAATGGTTAGCGTGCTCGCCTCAAGTGAGGAAGGTCGTGTGATCGTTCCCCGGTCAAACCAAAGACATTAAAATTGGTATTTGCTGCTTCTCCGATAAGCACGCAGAATTTCGGATTAAGAGCAAAGACTGGTCGGCCATAGTCAGAATAATGTGTCTGAGTAAAGTGGCATGTCTTCGTGCTGATGTTGCTTTCGTGAGCAAGCACGTTACAAATCCGGCTTAGCGTATCGGTCTAGAACAAAGTAGGGTTCATCATCATCATTCATCAATATGCTCTCGTCCTGAATATGCATGAAATATTTGCCACTGGAAGTTAAGCAACATTTAATCATTCAATCAGGTCCACAACTAGTTGAGATACACTGATACCATATGGATCAACCAATTCACGATGGCGACCATAGATTTTTAGGAGGGACGATTTCAACCTTGATTGTATGTATCCTTGTTATAGTATTTTATGCTGCAACAGCAATGCTATCTCCGTAAATTCAGATACTTGGAACGAGTAAATCGAATCAACTGCGAAACAAAAACCCCGTAAGCAGGAAATATTGCCACATATATAAGGGAAGTTAACAAAAGGAAAGTTGAAGGCATCCCGTTTGTCGTAAATCTTAAAACAAGTTTTCCTTCGACGAAAAAATCTAGGTATGAAGCAGATTTTGTTGAGTCTAGGTCTCGGTGGCGGTTTTGTCTGATTTTTAATGAAGTCCATATATATAGGAGATGTTGGATATGTTTCTCTATTACAATTAAAAAATTTACAGGAGAAATTACCGTATCAGTTAAACTACTTTTGACCATACGTCCGCATTTTGTGTCTTAAAATGTCTGCCGTGTCACTCAAATCAAAACTTCTACAGTTATCGTTACATTCAGTGAATCTTTCCTTTCATTTCTACTTTTTGAAGATCTGCATGCTTATTTTCCGATCCAATTAGACTTGTTTTCGATCAAGTTGTAAGCCTTTTATGGACTCATATTCTGATCTGTCATCGACTAGTCAACGCATCTCTTGTACATTTTGTCGTATTTCGATAAAACAAGCATGTCATTTGAAAATATGAATACCAAATTGTCATGCAGAATGATTCATTCCCGCATCGCTAGTTTCTTACAGTTTTTACTTTCTTAGTTCGCTTGTTCGATATTCATCTGTCTGTGATTTTTTTCTTCAGTTTTTTCTAGGCTGTTGTATGGAAGAATGGTTTTTCATGTTGTTCAAAGCTTTATTATGAGGTATTGCATTAGCAAGATAAAGGGTTGTTTCGTGGCTACTTCCTGTTTTCTGGTTGGTTAGCAATTTTCATCAAATTGACTGTATTTGATCTAAACGAACACAGTGGTGACATATCTGGCTTCCATCGCTTGTACTGTGTCCAGCGCCCTAGACCACTCCGCTATTTAGGATATGGCTTTCGGTAATCTGGGGATAACTTTCCATTCATTATTTCTAGAGATAGAGCACAGTACATGCTATTTGATTGTGCGTAGATTGTAGTTTTACATTTTGCTGGCAAATTTATCGCAGCTTTTCATTTATATTGTAAAGAATCTCGTATTTCTACTCGATACATCACTTCGAATCAATTTATACAAATATCTTAAATATGTGACAACTCTACAATCACCGGATGAAGCATCAGATAATATACGGCTAACGTGAAATCCATTATAAATGTCTATGAACTAACCTAACAGCGTTAGGCATGAATTTTGTACATGCAAGTGTTTGTCCTTTCCTCAGTGGGATTTGAACTGACTCTGCTGTGACATCTCAGGCTTTCTTTGCGTTTGCTGCACTGCGTCCAGCGTCCTAGACCACGGGCACTAGGCTATACAAAATTTGAAAATATAGCTTTCGGTAACCGGATGATGGCTTTCCACGTTAGCATAGCTAGAGATAGATCAGTACATGATGTATTAATTGTTGCGTGTGGGATTTTTCATATTGCAGGCAAATTTATCCCAGCTTTTCGTGTATTTCTACTTGATAACTGGTACGACTTTGCCTTCTTAGAGGGAAACTGTCTAAATACCTTCTTGAAAAGCAGATGTTAGACTGAATCCCGCTTTCGAGAAGTCCGAAGCGGTCAAATCAGCAGTCGGTTTTCCAACGAAGAGGAGTATTACCCATTTCAGAGAGAAATGTTTTACGGGTACTTGCGTAGATTTTTCATCCAGAATAATGATTCGATGTATGATTTCCACGACACGATACACACTGTAACATTTCTACGGTGCTGTAACGCGGACAAATGGGTTGAACTTGGAGTGAACATTAAATATTATACCCACAAGTCGTTGAAAAGATCGTAATATTTGTTAAAGAGGTCATTTTTAAACACCACCAAATTCTTGACAATAAGTAAACACCATGTCCTATTTTCAAAAAGTGCATGCTTTATAATCCTAATGCATTCTCAACAATATTTGGTCAATTTCAAACAATGAAATACTACCCTGGAAACAATTTCAGTTGAGGTCTTTTTTCACGTGAAAAGTGACGTCCCTTAATCTCGTAGTATTACAAGAAATTATACTTTCTGAACCATTTTACTCATAATTTAGTAAAATTTATAAAAATAGTGTCTTGGTTTACCAATGTTGTACACAAAAATCATTAGGCATTTGCACGTTTTTCTAGAAGTAACATTTCATTAGTAGCATTTGAACCAAACAGAAAGACCAAGATTTGAGCACAACACAAATAAGTAGTCGTATCAAAATCAAATCAAAATAAGTTATCAAATTCGGCGGAAATGACATCTACCATGAATGAAGCCTTAACGTTAATTTCAGGAATTCAGAATTAATTATCGGAAAGGAGTAGGTTGGCCCAAAAGTTGATGTGAAAATGCTGTTTAATAAGCGTCTTTTAATAATTCTTAACTTGAAAATTATTTTCATGATTTTGACAAAGCAACAGTGGACATTTGACTAGTTCAACAAGAATGTAAAATTTTCTGTACGAATACCAAACTTTTGGAGGTGTTTTGTTCAAAATAGATATGTCAGGATTTAATCATCACAAAGATATTTTATCTAAAGATTTCTACTTGATAGATCTATATTTGTACAAGTTGTGCGATCTATATCAAAATCGACAAATTGTATCAAACGTGTCGAATCAAGAAATATCGGATTATTTTCACAATTAACCAAAGTCCTCTCCCTCTCGTCTAACCCTAAAACATAGCCAATTTTATTAATCATCGATATATGTAAATCATTCAACCCTAAGACATAACCGAATGTGAAATTATGTCCACTATGTACCAGCTATTGCGCATCACTATCTCATACAGGTTTGTAGGATTCATGACAGGCGCTAAAATATGGTCGTTATAACACCGACTGTCAGTTGCAAGATTATTCTTTAAAAAAATCCTAAATGTGTTTTAAATGAGTTGCTTACCCTTCCGGAGCACCTAAACTCATCCTGGTTTTTGTTGGGTTCGTGTTACTCCAGCTTTAGTTTTCAGTGTAGTGTTGTGTTTTCTATGTTTGTCTTTCGTTT
>JAULBM010011795.1:0-11650 GCA_032357055.1 Geukensia granosissima
CCCTGGCACGAAGCTTGCGTCTTTGTGAAATACTCTATGTGAGTATATTGTTCTTGTATCCCTGGTACTTTCGGGTACGTAGGAGTGTCTGTCTTTCTGTGTTTCAATTTTCGTTCTGGAATTTTGAATCATTGCAAATATGGACGCTTTTGCAGTTTCTCCGCGAGTATACACCCTGGTTGTCGCTCCGATGCGGGCGGGGAGCAAGGCGATGAATCAATACAAAATCACCATGGATTCCCAAGAAAATAAACCTACCAGTTCAAACAAAAGAAAACTTAATGACTAAAGTGACGACGAAGCTAGTGATATTTCAACCAAAGTTGTAAACAAAAATTCTGACACTTTCTCTAAATTTAATGTTCTGACCAGTTTAACCCAGGCACCTCTAACAAAACTTTCTCCATTTGGTATTCAAAAGACAATTCAAAGTGTGGCTGGTGAAGTGAAAAATGTCTCTAAAATGAAAAACGGTAGTCTTTTGGTTGAATGTATCAGAAAACAGCAATCACAAAATCTTCTCTCACTTACACAAATTCTGGATACCCCAATTACATTATCACCTCACAAAACTTTTGTCAAGGCATAATCAGAGATAGGGATCATGATCCTTCGGAAATGTCAGAAGAAGAATTTTGCTCAGAACTGAAATCTCAAAACATTACAAAGGTCAAAAGGTTAATAAAAAATAAGAAGGAAAGACAATCAAACTGAACACTTATCTTATCACTTTTGAACTTTCTGTTGTGCCAAGTCACATTTACCTAGGTCCTAACAGTATCAAAGTTGACATGTATATACCTAACTCAACCCGTTGCTTCAAATGTCAAAAGTTTGGGCACGGGAAGAGTTCTTGCAGTGGTACCGAGAAATGTGTCAAATGTTCTGCTGAGGGCCACTCCAGTTTCGAATGTGACGGGCAAGTCAAATGCTCCAACTGTGGATCAAACCACATGGCAAACTCAATGAATTGCGATTTCTACAAAAGAGAACTTGAGATCCAGAAACTTAAAACCGAAAAAATATAAGTTATCAAGAAGCTCGACAACAGTTCTCATTCTCAAATCAATCTCCTCAAACTGATTCATATGCCAGCAAAGTTAAAGGTACATCAGCTTCAAAGAATTTAGTAACACAAACGGTATTCACCTGGCCAAATGGTTTTGACATGCAAATTTTTGTCTCCGAATTTACTTCTTCAAAAACCCCATCGGCCAAAACATCATTCGTGACGTCAAGCTGCTCACAGACATCTGGCAATACTCGACCTTTTAATCACTTCGAGATTGCCGACATATACGCCAACTCCGACGTAGAGAGACGAATGCGTGAGCATTTTGGCCGACATCGAAATCTCGCTACATCATCTAAAGCTGCTTCAGTTACCACTACAAATAGTCAACCAACTAATTCTCAACCAAAACCTACAACCTCAAAAACTTCTGAATAACAAAAATCATCACAAAATCTAAAATCTCGTTCAGCTTCAGCCGACAACAAAACCAAAAATAAAGCAAATTCAAATCGATTACCAAAAGCCGAAAGATCTTTGACCAATCAAAATAGATTTAATGCCCTATCAGCGGAAGATGCTGACGACGAAGAGTTGATGGAAACCTCCTCAAATGACTTCAAGGAGGCTGTTTGGGGAGATCTTTTGGAGGCAAACAGCGCTCTCCTTGAAAGAAGTCGTCAGAAAAACAGGGCTCAAGGAGGAAGATTTATGAGTTGCTCTCCCGGCACCGATGAGCGACGTAACGGGAAAATATCCCCCATCCGTGCTCCTCCACAATGAGTCATATTATTCAGTGGAATTGCCGAGGTCTCAAAATTAACTTGATTGAAATATCTTTACTAGTCCAGGCATTTCTTCCTGTTGCTTTTTGTTTGCAAGAGTCTCATTTAAAAGAAAGTGATCAGATCAGTCTTACGAATTATTCTTTGTATCCTACATATGTACCTGACGATGAGAGCTGCAGTCGGCTCTTCAATCTTCGTTAAAAACAGTACAATTCATAGTAAAATTGACCTGCAAACGGAAATCCAGGCAGTTGCAGTTCCATTTCTCTTGACAAAACAATAACACTATGTTCTGTTTATATCCAACCGAACTCTGCTATTACTTTAAATAGTCTAAAAAACTTAACTGATCAACTGCCTTCCCCATATATTTTGATGGGCGACTTCAATGCGCATAACGCTATTTTGGGAAGCCGCTTGCTAAACAACAAAGTGAAGATCGTCGAAGACGTTTTAAATCAAGAGAGTTTGTGTATTTTAAATGATGGTTCGGACACTTATCTCCATCCAGGAAATGGTTCCTATTCAGCGATTGATTTAACTTTATGTGATCCTTCACTCTTGCTTGACTTTTCCTGGCGCGTCCATGATGATTTATGTGGAAGTGATCATTTCCCTATAATCCTTGAGAATTTATTCCCTTCTGGATTGGGGAAAGTTCCTCGATATAAATTTGATAAGGCTAACTGGCCTTTATTTGAACAACTGTGCAGAGAGGAATTAAAAATTGAAACTTTTAAAAATATTTTTGAACCTGTTCTGAAATTTAATGAAACTTTAATTTCAATTGCTGATAGGACCATTCCGAAAACCTCGGCAAATCCTAAACAACCCAGTAAACCTTGGTTTGATGACGACTGTGAGGTAGCCAGGGACAACCGCAAAAAGGCCGAACGACAGTTTAATAAACATCCCACATCTGAAAATTTAAGCTCATTTCGTATATTCCGAGCAAAAGCTCGAAGAACATTTAAACAGAGAAGACGTATTTCTTGGCAAACTTTTGTTTCCAAAATTGGACTTTCATACCGGTATGACCAAAGTTTGGAATTTTATTCAGAAAATCAAAGGTAAAAATAAACATTCGAATTTGCATCATTTGAAAGACGGACAAGATATCTTGACATCAGAAAAAGATATTTCACAAAAACTGGCTGAAACCTTTGCAAAACATTCATCCTCTGAAAACTACAACTCCAAGTTTCAGACTATTAAAAAGAACAAAGAAACAACCAAAATTAATTTTAGATCCCAGAATTTAGAAGATTACAACCGCCCATTCTCGATAAATGAACTTAAAAAGTCTTTAGGGAAAGCTCACGACAGAGCATGTGGCCCTGACGACATACACTACCATCTTCTTAAACATTTGCCAGACTCTTCTCTTCAAACTTTGTTAAACCTCTTAAATGATATTTGGGAAACCGGAGATTTACCTTCTATTTGGAAGATGGCAACGGTTATCCCTATTCCAAAACCCGGAAAAGACCATTTTGATTCGTCTAACTATCGGCCAATAGCCCTCACAAGTTGCGTGTGCAAAACATTAGAACGGATGATCAATGATCGCCTTGTCTGGTTCCTTGAGTCACATGGACTCCTGTCGAATATACAATGTGGATTCCGACAACGACAGTACATTAGATCATCTAGTTCGCTTTGAATCATTTATTCGTAACGGGTTTGCTAAAAATGAGCATGCTGTGTCGATCTTTTTTGATTGGAAAAGGCATATGACACTACATCGAAATATGGTATTTTAAGAGACCTCTTTGATATGGGGTTGAAAGGTAGACTGCTAATTTCATTGAAAATTTTTTCTCCGATTGACATTTTAAAGTAAGGGTCAATTCCACCATGTCAGACCCATTTGAACAAGAGATGGGTGTTCCACAAGGAAGCATCCTCTCTGTTACTTTATTCAATATTAAAATAAATAGTTTAGATTAAACACTTCAAAATAATGTTGAAGGCTCTCTATACGTTGATGATTTCTTGATTTGTTATACAGCCAAGAATATGAATACAATTGAAAGACAATTACAACTTCCTTTGAATAAATAGAGCAATGGGCCACTGAAAATGGCTTCAAATTTTCTAGTTCTAAAACCGCTGCTATGCATTTTTGTAATAAAAGAAAACTTCATCCAGACCCTGATCTTAAATTAAACAATGCGCCGATTAATGTAGTGAAAGAAACTAAATTCCTTGGGTCGATTTTTGATAGCAAACTCACCTTTCTTCCTCATATTAAAATGTTAAAACTAAGTACCTAAAGGCATTAGATATTTTAAAAGCAGTGTCAAGCACCGACTGGGGTGCTGACAAATCTGTTTTATTAAATTTCTATCGATCTCTTGTTAGATCAAAATTAGATTATGGTTGTATTGTGTATGGGTCTTCTCGCAAGTCGTACATCAAAATCCTAGATACAATCCATCATCAAGGATTACGACTTGCTTTAGGAGCCTTTTGCACCTCCCGTACTGAAAGTTTATATGTTGAGGCAAATGAGCCCTCTATTTATAATCGTAGAATTAAACTTGGAGTACAATATTTAACCAAGTTGAAAGATTTTCCTTCAAACTCGCCTACGACTGTGTTTTCAATTCTCAATTTGAGGAAATATTTGAAAAACATTTAAATAAAATCCCACCTTTTGGCATTCGTATGAAACCCCACATTATCTCGGCTGATATTGATCTTGAAGAAATCGCTGCAGTAGATATACCTAAATCACCCCAATGGCTTCTGCCAAAACCAAAATGTATTTTCGATCTACGTAAATAGAAAAAATCCCACACTAATCCGCTGCTCATTCAGCAAAGTTTTTCTGAAATTAAAGTAAAATATAATCATCACAAAACAATTTATACTGATGGGTCAAGGGACGAAGACAAAGTTGCGGCAGCTGCTATCTTTAGGCAACGAGCAGCTACTCTTCGTCTGCCCTTCACTATAGCTCTATTTTCACTGCTGAAGCAAGAGCTATTATTCTTGCCCTTCAATTTATTGGAACTTCAAACGAAAATAAATTTTTGATATGCTCTGACTCACTTTCTTGTCTGTTGGCAATATTATAGAAGGTGAAAAATTAAAAAAACCCATTAATTTCACATATCCTTGAATTCCATAAAAGGCTTGTTAACTTAGGTAAAGAAATAGTTTTCTTCTGGATACACGAGCCATGTTGGTATCTGGGGAAACACAATCGTAGATGAGGAAGCAAAAATGCCCTAAACGACAAAGTGACAAAAATGTCAATCCCATATACTGATTATAAATTTTTAAATATATTCGTAAATTGTGACAGTCCCAGTTGGACTTGCAAGTAAATAATAAGCTGCATGAGATACAGCCAATAATCGGTCGAAAATTCCTGTCTGTACCATGTTGGTTTCCGCACGATAACTTTTGTTTTATTTTATCAATCCTTTTAATATTTAAGAACATTGATAATAGGTACTAGATAAAGGTTGGGATTGATTTTGGGTGATCTAGCCCCACTAGTTTTTTAAGGAGGGGTCAGAAAGGGTTTTTTCTTATTTGGATAAAAGTTCTCTATTTTTTGTCCAATTTTGATGGTTTTTTTTTCTTTGTATTCCCCATGAAAAATTCAACATAATAGGCCACAAGCGTTATGACCTATCTCTTACTGTTATTGAGATATAAGGATTTTTGAAACTTTTTTATTTCTTATCCGATTTTGATGGTGTTTTTGCCAAATGATCCCATATGAAAAATGCAACAAAAGTTACTCCAAGCATTTTTTTTTGCCAAATTTACCGTTTTTTTTTTAAAAGGGATCAAAGGGTTTAAAAATGCGATTTTGCAGGAGACAAGAAATTTTTATTTTTTATCCAATTTTGATGGATATTTTTCATTTTATTTCTGTCAATGAGAGCTTTCGTATATATGTCAACGGATTTTCTCTATGTCGTACCGTTTTCGAGCTAAAAGGGGTCAAAGTAGTTGGGGGGGGGAGGGGGAAGCCAATTTCTTTTAATATGGAAAAATTTTATTTTTAATCCAATTTCGAAAATTTTTTTTCTCTAATGATTCCTCATGAAAAATGCAACAAAGTTACGAAAGCATTTTTTTGTAGCTTTTTCCAATTTTTGTATAAAAGGGGTCAAAGGGTTCAAAAAATGCAATTTTGCAGGAGATAAGAAATTTTTATTTTTTATCCGATTTTGATGGGGTTTTCTGCATTTGATTTCTCTCAATGAGAGCTTTCAGAGGTATGTCAACAGATTTTCTCTATCTTTTATCGTTTTCGAGCTAAAAGGTGTCAAAGTAGTGTTTGGGGGAGGGTAATTCATTTAGGTACATAACGGAAAAATATTATTTTTTTATCCGATTTCGATGTTTTTTTCCAAATAATTCCTCATAAGAAATGCAACATCAGTTACTTCAAGAATTTTTGTAGCTTTTTCCAATTTTTGTATAAATGGGGTCAAGGGGTTAAAAATGTGATTTTGCAGGAAATGTGAAATTTTTATTTTTCATTTTCTCTTTCATTTACCGTTTTCCAGTTGTAAGGGGCCAAAGTAGTGGGGTGAGAGGAATTCAATTTCGTATAATGAGAAAAAAAATTTATTTTTTTAATACGATGGGTTTTTTCCAGAATGATTTATAATGAAAAAATTCACAAAGTGACCCCAGTTTTGAGGATAATATGAGTCAAAATGATCTTTTATCCAGTCATATCACTGTGTCCAGCATTTTACTGTGTCCAACACTTTACTGTGTCCAGCTCTATACTGTGTCCATTAAAATACTGTGTCCACACTTACCCAAAGGGTCTTTTGTTCACCTTTCAAATTGCAATGTGCTGCGGTCGTATCATGCTGCGCTTGCGAAGCACCACAGTTGTATTTACTAAGATGTATTTACTAAGATGTTTCATTAATTTATAATAGGTCTTTTTATACCGTTATATGGCCCCATGTCTCTCCTTTATGTCACTTTTTGAAAAAAAAGCTTGCATCTATTATGTAGCCTCTTTCAATAGCCAAGCCTGGACACTGGTAAAATCTTTTGTTATCACATGGTATAGGTACATATATATTCACCTTGAATTGTTCCATTCAACAATGCCACTTCCTCTTCAAATAATGCTACTGATGGAATTAATTAGTAAAGAGACCTAATGGACAACATTTTTGAAAAAATGCAAACAATTGCCAAAAATTGGCAGAGTTTGTATATCATACCTATTGAGAATGCAGGAAAAATTAGAAAAATATATCAACAAATTTTTTCTTTCATAAATTTTTTTCAAGGTTTAATAGATCTCAAATGGACTATTACAGGGACGTTCCTAGTTGCGGAGATGTATGAATTCACAATTCGTCCGAAGTAAGACGTTAAAGACACCCCGTGTTTAGAAAATGCTACGTTCTAAGCACGTTAAAGACCCATTTTAACTTGTCATTTTTAATGGTTAGGAAGAGGCCAGTCAAAAGGCGATATTTTTCGCCCCTTTCCAACCAATATTTTTCCAGTATTAGTCAAAAAGTCCCTCCCTTACCGCCCCCCTGCTCAAAGTCTTAATATTGAGTTTTTTTAGGTTAACATCTCATTGTCCTGAATATGACTGATATATTGTCCGCTGGACTTAATGGCTGAAATATTGTCCGCTGGACTTATGCCGGCAACAATCAATCAATCTATCAATCAATCTCAGTAGAAAAATGTTTTGCTTTGATTGCCCTTCACGCTAAACGTGAAATTTGCAAAATATGTATAGAAGGGCTTAAGGCTTTTTGTCAATATTTAAAGTTTTTGGTTGATTGACTTCCACGGATAATTCGGTTGTTGAAAGGGGCTGGTTCCCTTAGGGATGACTGTCACCAGACTTTACGATTTCTATCTGGCCCTTTGGTATCTTCGAATTCCATTTGTTTTAATTATTATATTTATTTGCAGAAAAATGTTGACCTCGATTCTGTCAACTTTAAATTTCCAGACCTTTCTGGTCGGGGTAGTAGTTGTTTTAATTGTCTACAAACTTCTTCAAAGAAACAAATACAAGTTGCCACCAGGACCGATGCCTTTACCTCTGATTGGAAACTATGAAAGTAAGTTTACCACCGGAGATGACGCCAAAACTATGAAGGTAAGTTCATCACTAGAACCGACACCTTTACATCTGATCGGAAGCTATAAAGGTTTGTTTGCCACCGGAGACGACACCTTTACCTCTGATTGGTAACTATGAGGGTAACACCGACACTTTTACCTCTGATTGGAAAGTATGAACGTAAGTTTACCACCTGTTATGAAATTAAAAACAGTCGCGAAAGCGAGACATATGTTTTACTTTCCGGTGGCGGCGGCGTTAATTTAAAGCTCTGTATCTCTGTAACTATTGTAGGACCAAATTTGGTTTACATGTTGTTCGTATTATGGAATTGTTGAATAGCCACATAACATCTGTCCTTGATCAAATTTGCATGGTTCAGTGACTCTAACACACTCAGCGTCATGTTTTCACGCTTAGATCTATTTCTCCGTGTCTATATATCCTAGGTCACAATATTAGGCATGCATATGCATCATTAGAAGTGCATGGCAGTCTGACATATGTCTTATATCCTTGACCTTGTTTTTTTGGTCCATCGACTTAGTCAAGTTTTCATGGTTAGATCCATTTCTTTGTAACTATTCGTGGTAGATCAACAATATTGGGGATGGATATACATTAATAGAAATGCATTTTAGTCTGGCATATGTCTTATGTCCTTGACCTAATTTTCACTATTGACGTAGGTCAAGTATCATGCTTAGATTCATTTCTCAGTTTCCCCCAGTATTTTTGTGGGCATACATTTTTCCGTTCAAATATTGATGCCACGATAATTCTTTTTTTGCATGTATATATGGGATTACATTAAAATAGTTTAATTTCGAAAATATTTAAACATTTAGAATTTGATAACGTGAGATAACCAAAAACATTGGGAGTGTTCATACCTCTTTGCCACAATAAATGGTGAAACTGGATCAAACGATTAACAGCGATTCTTAAAATTTGCTGCATGCTAGGTTGTAGTTAAAATTTATTTTAACATGCAATAAAAATTCTCGTATGGTGTAATTTCAGGAGTGTACCCAAGGTGGGCCCAGGGAGCTTGCCCCCTTTAGAAATGCAAAAATGACAACTTAGTTAAAGTGAATTTGGTTTTAATCTCCATTAGAAATTGGGAAAATTGATGAATCAAGAAGTTTACAAAAACATGAAAAAGTGGACCCCCTTTTCAGAAAGTCTGGATCCTCCTCTGAATTTTACTTTCTTCAACTGTCGGTGCTATCAACCAAGTTTTGAGTATCAGGACATGCCAGATTTACATGTTATGATGTTTTATTAAAGCTAAAAGATGAAATTTATAGAATATTACAATCTAATTAAAATAAGATATTCACACTTGCTCCTCTTTTTTATTTGTTTTTTCCTTGGTCCCACGACGCGACCGAACAATAAATAGATAAGGGGGAGCAAGTGTGGAGATCTATTTTTAATTGAATGTAGATTGAGAATATTATTGAAGTAAATGATTCAAGAAACAATGCTAAAGCGCAATATTTGTCTTTCAATGCATGCCATTTCGAGACAGATTTTTTCAGTGTTTAATTTAACAAAGAGGACTTAAGGATTATTTTGTGCGAAAAAAACCGAAATTTGATATTCAGCATGAACTGCGGCAGTGCAAAAAATTAATATTCCAACAATATAGAGCCTGACATACGTCATCGCTTAGTTTTATATATTTTTTATCTAAGTGGTGCTAAATTTTGTTTGCTGTTCATGGCAAATTTACCCGGTCTCTTTACTCAAGATGCGTCTCGTCTGAGTTTACCGGTTCTTTTATATGAATGGTTTATTGAAAAAAATTACACAACTGTTTAGGTAAAGAAACCTCTCGCCGATTTGCTATTTGTTTTTACCACAGGTGCAGGACGCGCAATAAAAAATATCTTAAAAATAGTATTTTAAGTATATTTTTATTACGCGTCCTGCACCAGTGGTTTTTACTTGTTGGTGAATCCGAAGGACATGGTCACGCCCCCTCTGAATATATGATGAGATGATTTATTCGAACAAACTCTTGTTAAACTGTGTTTTGTTCGAATTTTCATGTAATAATGTTACCATAACAGACAAGTTCGTCCAAGCCCAGACGCTATTTCGCATATAAATTAAGATAACCCTTCCCGCCATTATGATTCGACGTTTACAACCTTCATGCTTGAGTTTATTTTTCTTTTTTAACTATTTTATACTCCATTTCCTAATATTTTGATTTTTTGTTTGTTTTCGTCTTAATATTGGACAGTAAACGAATGTTACAAAAATGTTTACAAAATTTAATGGACAACTTTTCACCCCGCAGCATTTGTTTCTTTGCTTTTCCCGTTGAGCATGTGCCTTTTTGTGCATTTCTGCAAATTGTCCGATTCGTGTATGCACTGACTTATCGTAACTTTTATATAACAGGCAAACGTTAACATCAATGATAATGGTTGCAGTTGAAGAGTAAGATTAGACAAAGGAAATGTCATCCACCCTTCTAGTTCTAGAAGTATTACATTAGTTCTAGAAGTATTACATTAGTTCTAGAAGTATTATAAATTAAAAAAAAATGATCCGGCTAAATTTATACAAAATGTTTTTATGATTTTTAAGTCATTACCGTAGTTGTTTTCTGAGACGTGGTTTCGATTTGTGTGTATTCAGCGTGCATAATATCCAGTATTGCTGTGACGAATCAAGCTGCTTTAATTTACCTTTTTTTAAAACAGTATCTGTCTTATCGTTCTGGGCTGTTTTTTGTTTGTCAAGGGCCATTAAAAGTGGTAGTTTTTTCCGATTTTTTTTGCAAACTAAGTGTATTTGTAGCATTCGCATGTTCCAAAATATTGTTACCCCTACAAATGTAATACGCTGCTAACACCAAACGCCTGGTTAAATATGCAATGATATGTACTAAAAGATTGCTGTTATATACCCACGATTTCTTGGGTTTAGCCCACAATTTTCAATTTTGGAGACCATTTTTCAGACTAGTCTTTTTTCTTGGCTTTTAGAAATAACTGAATTTTCCAGAGATTCTTTGTTATTGTAGACATCAAAAAGCTTTTTACATTTTTGGTTTCTTTGTATGAAATATATTGCCTAATATGTGTAAATTCATTCATATAGTCATATCTATTTTGATTTTTTTCAGTGTTAAACGCGAAATTTCTGCATGTGAAATTTGTCGAGTTGAAGAAGAAATATGGACCCGTTTTCACAGTTTATATGGGTAAATATTAAAAAAGCAAGACATATATAAATTGAGAATTGCTTAGTCCTAATTTCAGCAAGGGTATCCTCATCGAATTCCGCAAATTGAGGGCTATGTTAAAAAAAAGTTTCAGAAACCGATTTTCCTTACTGTTAATTTTCAACACTCTTTGATAAGTACATATGAGGAAAACAGACATATAAAATGTGGATTTTGGGATGAAGTAAATGTTTTAATGAATGACATTTAGTATATGGTTTCAAATGAAATTATATGGAGGGGAAATGTAATCAAACTATACAATGCAACACAACTATTTAAAGAAATCGCTTTATCGTTTTTGTAGATATGAAGAAGAAGAAATTTTCATTCCAATCATGGGGAACTCAGGGGGCATATGAATTACAAATCGATATCATAAATACTAAAATATATGACTGGACATTAAATTTCATCATTACATCTTGCAGGACCTTTTAAAATTGTTGTTTTAAATGACATCAATGTTGTAACAGAGGCGTTAGTAAAAAAAGGAGCAGATTTTGCAGATAGACCACATA
>JAULBM010011806.1:0-11650 GCA_032357055.1 Geukensia granosissima
TCAGCAATATGCTACATGCATTAATTTTATTTCATAACTTTTCTAATCATTGGCGGGGCATAGTGTCCATTGGACACCGATCGACTTGTTTTTAATTTATTTGATTATTTATACTCCTTGTCTTTCCTATTGTAGAGCCTTGTCTAGTTACAATACAAGATTTTGTAGAGGTGGAAATCATGGTTATGATAACATATACAAATCTATGAATGTAAGTTTGCTTTATTTAAGTTTGAAATATTATATTTGATTTACTTAAAAAAAAAAAAAACAACAAAAGACAACCAGGCATCATCATTCCCAACAATACACCAAAATTTGAGAAAATCAGATAACATGTTTTTGAGTTAGTGTACAACATATCAGAAAAAAAGTCCATTTCGTGCAAACAAAGTCCCATAATTCTGTAATGACAAATTCAAAATTTAAAAAAAAACAAAAGGGACCCAGGCATCATCAGTCCTAACAACATATCAAATTTAGAGAAAAATCGAGTAAAGCATTTTTGAGTTAGTGTTGACGTTTATGATGGACAGACAGACAGACAGAGTCAATCAGCTACTAGACCAGCTTCAGCCTTCAGCGACGCAGGTAAAAATT
Source organism: Geukensia granosissima (assembly GCA_032357055.1). Classification (NCBI taxonomy): domain Eukaryota; kingdom Metazoa; phylum Mollusca; class Bivalvia; order Mytilida; family Mytilidae; genus Geukensia; species Geukensia granosissima. Next base: position 601 of record JAULBM010011806.1, read on the forward strand.
TGGCACATACAGCAGAATTTTCATTGCATGAACTTGAACAACTATGAATGAAATTAGTCAAAAATATGTTCAATAATAAATATTAATCTAGATGACATTTACACACATTAATTAATTTCTGCAGTTTACCTGTATCTTTGCTTCCATGAATACTAACATTATAGTTCCTTCCTTGTACTTTTAGGCTTTATTTTTGGCACATGGACCATCTTTTAAGCAAAATATTGCTGTTGAACCATTTGAAAATATTGAATTGTACAACTTAATGTCAGGTATGGTTATAAACTGTTTGCTATTGTTAGTTAAGTGATTTGTTACTACAGTAGTTATTAGGCATACGTTGCACCTTTATCAAATCACATCTATTGTACCAGGTCAAATTCTTGCAATATGCAAAATGAAAAATTTACAATTGGACTATAGTAAATTGAAAGAAAATGAACCTTTAAAAATGGTAAATTTGACCATCATTATGATATTTGGTTGTTATGGAAACTGATCACAAGATCTATTAACTCCAGGGTGTTGGGCATCAGTTTTAACAATGATTTTGAAAGCATAAAAGAGCTGTTTCATGGTTCTGGCTAAGTGTATGAAAGAACTTTAGAGACAAATATAGCATTTTTGGTGATTTTTATCTTTGGGTGACTGAATTGAAACTATTTCTTGTAGTCTGATGTGCCTATCAGCCTTGGCACTTACAACTAAAAAACATAGGGTTCTGATCCTTATTAGTCTCAATAGGTCCAAATAATAGTTAACCCCACCTAAAACTTCTTGTGTGAAATTTTTATAGTCTTTTCACAGCAGCTTGGTAAATATTTAGCAGAATGTTTGATTCTGTTATCCACCTACAAGCTTATAAGTTTTGAATGTTTTAAATTGTGATGATGTGACTGGTCCAAAACTCAAGATGGGTCAACAACACCCCAAGTCATGGTTTGCCTAGAGAGTGTTTATGAATGCTCTTGTCAGTGTCATTCAGGTGAGCTATACAGGCTCTAATGATCCTCTGATAATATTTCCCATTTAGAATGAAAATTTCTACATTAAATTGCAATAAAATACAATGGTCTCATAAGTCTGTTTGCATCAGAAAATCAACATTTCATTAAATACTGTTTGGGCTATATTGTTTGATAACATTGATAGCATTTATGTGGGAATGGAGGTTGTCAAGCCAACATATTAGTTTGGAAGAATTGATGAGTTTTCTTACTTTTGATTGGTTTAAACTTGTTTTATTGAAGTCATACTCAACATCACGGCAGCACCAAACAATGGAACAGAAGGCAGTCTGTACAAGCTACTACGTCAACCACCAGTTGTAATGTCAGCACCAGCCAGTACACAGTACCATAGCAACAGAACTGACAATCCCACCCATAATTCACTCTCTTCTGCTTGCTTGAACAGGTGTCCAGCATTTCAAAATAATATGGTAATTGTTTTTTTAGATATATCAGAATATTTAACAATCCAACCCCCAGACAACAGTTTTGTCTGTTTCTGACAGCATCTGAGTATGTTCTCCTTGAAATTTATTCCATATCTTTCCTTTGTGTAACGATGTTTAACCTTACCTGGGTATTATAAAACATTCAGAGATGATATTATAGCACAGACTCAAGTACTGACAAATTATATCATATTTTTTTTTCCAATCCTTTTGCTTCAGCTGTTTTTGAGCTAAAGGAGTAACTCAGTTCACAATTTTTATAACCTCATGGACAAATCTAGGATTTGTCTTGAATTAGCTGTTAGATAGTTGTTCCATGCAAATTTAATAATAGATTACATCACTAACAACTTACTGTATGGCTTCTCTTTCAGAAGATAAAATGTGGAAATTTTCAGCTGGGAAATTAGCATAAACTATAATGTTATATTTATTGTCTCACTGTAACACAAACTTGAAAAGGTTTTACCATTTATTGTCTGATATACAATCTTCACCTGAGGCAACTCTTGTTGCCTTATAATCAAAATTATCTTGATGTAAAAAAGGGAATTTTTTGTGTGCACAATACTGAAAGGTAAAACAATTTGCTTTTTTACCACTTCTAGATAACCAAAACATTTAATAATTTGAATAATCTTCTATTTTAAGCATACCAGTTTCAATAAGAATACCACAGAATCAGAACATACTCCATTTGGAGTTCCTGTATTACAGTCCTTCCATAGACCAACAGTTTTACTATACCAAGATACACACATAACAGGATATGATATAGATGTTAACAACACACTTTGGGTAGCTTACACACTCAATCAAAATGTAGGTATATGTTTATCTTACAATATTAATAATTTTATTGTTGGTTTTTTTTATAAATATATGTCCCAGATAGAACTTTAAATATATATATTTCTTATTTTTATAGGATTTTCTCCCCTCTCTATTGGTTGTAAAAAGTGATATCAACACAACTTGCAGTGTTGCAGACTTTGTTTAAAATATCATAATTCAGCAGGGTTTTCATATAGAAATAGGAGATATGGCATGATTGTCCATGAGACAGCCATCCATGAAATGCCAGTCGAATTTTATACCATAACGAAAACTTTAAAGGCCCCAGAAAAGTGAAATTGCTCATAAAACAGGACAATCGACCTAATCTATTGAAAAACTTATCAGACAATATTTAAATTGATAAATCAGGCAAATATCATTACTTTAGGCATCCCAAAAGATAAGGGCTTCCACACACCACAGAATATTGGTACATTTTGTTTCTTGCCAGCTTTGGGTCCTGATTTTATAACGTCGATCAAACTTGTATTAAGAAGTCACCTCTGGGAAGAGAAAAATGTGACTATTTAAGACAAGTGACCTTTTAAATTCAAATTTGGGTTAAAAAAGTGATTTCAAAAGCAAGTTTGACTGTACAATTTTGCTTTTCAAAATAAAACAAATGGATTATGCCAACAGGTGACTACCATTTGGTGTTGCTACTGCACTATCAGGTCTTTTGCTTTGTGTTGTCATAATTTCTGGGAAAATCTATCAATTGATGCATGTTTGAGAATTTTATAGCACATGGATTTTCCCAAACAACTGGCATTATAAAACAAAAACTAGTGCAGCGGCGACACCAAGTGGAAGTCACTGGCGGGCATGATCCATTATTCATCTTAGATGAGCAATTACATATTGATCATATTTAGTACCTCTGCTAAATTTTAAAATATGAGGGTACCAAAAAAACAGCAGCCAAGCCGTTACCATGTTTTTGTAACTTTCAAGTAGACAATTATTGTATTGAGTTATTTCCAGTCTACAGCCAGTCCAGATGCACCAGACTGTGTGCTTCCAGATGAGAGAGTTGTCACACTATCAGTTGATAAAACTTCATGTTCACTGGCCAAAAATATACACTTAAATTATACCTGGTCATCATTAATGCTAGCAGGTGAGTTTTCCTTTCATGTCAATGCCACAGGTGCTTGTGGACTGGAGGCCCCCACCATTTTTTCTAGTTTGCTACAATTATATGAAATATCTATACATCAGTTGACTAGAGCAATCTGCGAACGGTACACCATATTGTAGGTACACATGTATATATATTTATAACTTATTTGTTCGGGGGTGGGTCCTCCAGTCCCCAAGCACCTGTGGTCTGTTTTCATATAAATGTTGATTTTAGATGGTTTTTAATTGTTTGGAACATTCATACACAAACATACTTCTAGCAGTATTTTATTATTCATTTTCATGACACAGTTTAACTTGCATTAAGAGGTCACCTCTGGGAAATCCAAAATTGGTACCATTTAGACAAGTGATCCCTTACAGTTTATTTATGAAAATATCTTAAATATATTTATGTGGAAAGGGAAAAATGGACTTTAAATTTGAGTGGTTGCTTAAAAGAGGTGTAACTTTATGTAAGTTTACCATTCACAATTTTTGAAAATTAATTGTATATTATATATTTCAGAAAAGCAACCACCAGTGTTTGACAGATTATCTTCAGTATTTGTTCCTGTTTATAAAGACTTTAACTCTGGTAATATTGCAGTTTATTCTTTGATTATAGCTTATGTTAAAAATTTATTACCAGAAATTTTTATGTTAAAAAAATACAGTCTGCCATAAGTTTAGCAACACCCTATGTTTTATCTAAACAGAAAATTTGTGCACAAAATGAAGGTAATAAGACGTTATGTGTGGCAAAATGAATTCCAGATATTTGTATCTGCCATTCCCAGGAAGCTTTTACAGAAATTGAATGTGAATATTATGAAAGGTATTTGCCAGTCCAAAATTTGCTTGACTTTATGCTGTTGGTACATGCCAAAACAAGTTTTAAAAAGGGAACACAGTAATTACTGATTTCATATCTTCATAATGTTAACATAAACTGATCAAAATTTTAATTGTTATTAGCATGATTTTTTGATAAACAAAGTAAGGACTACACCTACCTTGCCTAATACAATATTTTGTGGTTTAGATTTTTGTGATCTCCAGTTGACTTGTAGATACAAAAAAAAATTCCACAAAAATTACCAGTTACATGTAGATGTTTTATCATTCCTTTTAGTCCAGGGAGTACTTAACAGGTAGTTAAACATTTGGTTGACAAGGTTGGAGTGGTGGCGATGGATGATGTTTAATATCCTACACAGTAGCTTAATGATCTTAGTAGGACTGTCTTGAACACTTTGAAGAAGAGGGGTATACTCTTTATGCCCTGTCTTTCTGTCCAAAATACATTATTTCATACCATTTACCTCAGCAACTACCAGTACTGATTACATTTTGATATTTGGTACACAGATTCAGTGCTTTGGGGAAAGCAGAGGGTATACTCAATGGGTAGTTGCTCACTTGTTTGTTATATATTTTACATTGAAAGGGTTAATGAATTTGTTTATAGTATGACCTGAAAATTAATACATGTACTTGTTTACTTTAAGGAATTTGGAATAACATCAAGGAGAAAGTTTCTCATTGGTGGACACTTTATGGAGTTCTAAATATAGTAACAGGTCCAGCTTATGATTATGATTTTGATGGACTTCCTGACAGTAAAGAGACAATTAAAAGGTATCAAATGAACATTGAAGCAAAATATGATCCCAAAAATGTAACATCCAGGAAATTGTTAGAGTTTAAAAGGTAAATGTAAAAAAATAACTAGACAAATTACCGATAGTGGTTAGGTCAACCGACTGTACCTTCAGACTGCAGGGTGGATAAGTAGGAAAAATATTTTATTTAATTTACAGTGATGAAGGTTTTCAGCCAAATGCTTAACACATACTAATAACATGGTAGTCATCAGAATATCTGGATTATAATAAAAAAAAATATGTATTTAAAAAATTGAGTCAGTTGGTAAACAACAAACAATATTTTATTTTAGGTCTTAGTTGTTGAAAATTTTACACAGTGATAGAAGTTGTCTGTTGGATAGATGAAGTACATTCTGTATCATCTATCAACTGGCATACATCCATGTTTTTAACAACCTGTTATTTATCCTTCAACATGCTAAATACAATTCAACCTACACAAAGTTATAACAATCATTTTTCATAAAAGAATGATAAAGCTCTACCAAATAACTGATATCCAGTCTCAGAGATTGGATTTCTGAACCATTTGAGCATTTTTTCGTCACTTTGTGTCCATCTTCCATCCAAAGTTTACGTTTTAATCCACTGGTCTAATCTGAACAAAAATTTGGTGGAATGGAAGGTCTCCTTCCTGAATTTTATCCAGAGTCACAATTAGCCAACTAACATTATTGCTCTTATTAAAAATAGAAAGCCAACAAACATGGTTGCTGTTGTTAAAAATAGAAAAAAGGGGGTTGGTTACTAAGAAAATATACTTCAAAATTTCAGCCCAATTTATGCTTAACTTAGATGGAATGGTCCTTGGCTGATCCGCTTCCAGAATTGCATCCATTGACCCCATGTCAACCAGTATGGCCACAACAAGGGGAACTTGATTTAACAAAGGAACCTATAGAAAATAAGTTAATAAAATTTTTTGGCCAGAACTGTTTGATCAATTAAAAACAAATTTGGTGGAATTGTCACTAGGAGGGTCCCTTTCAGAATTGTATCAGACAACACCATCTGCCAACTAGATGACCACCACAGCTGAACTCAGTTTAACATAGGGCCCTATGAGAAATTCATTAAAAATACCTCTTGTATGGAACTTCTTCCTCAATTGAAAACAAACTTTGTTGGAATGTTCAGTAGGTTTTGTCCCTTTGAGAACTATATCTGATGACCCCACACATCAAGCGGATTGGCCACTACAGCCGAACTTAGTTTAACATATCGGTAGAAACCTATAGAAAATTCATTAAAAATCTTCTTATCTGGAACTACTTGCTCAATTGGAACCAAACTTTGATGGAATGGTCACTTGTTGGGTCCCTTTCAAAATTTTATCCCATGACCCCTATGGCCAACTAAGACGGCTGCTACAGCTTTACTTGGTTTAACATAGACCCTATGGGAAATTTATTAAAAAATCTTGTATTGAACTTCCTGCTGAATTAAAACTGAACCTTTGTGGAACGTTTACTAGATTTTTACCTTTCAGAATTATATCTGATGGTCCAATCTACAAACAAAGATGGCAACCTAACCCAAACATAATTTATTTCAGGACTATATGAGATTTTCATTCTAAAGTGTTCTCATCTAAAACAGTTTGCATTATTGGAACCAAAGATAATCAAATGGCTTCAATGTCAGCTTGGTCTTGCCAAATGTATGTCAGGTGAACCATTTTGGTCTCCTAGGAGCCTATAGCTAAATCAAACACTAAAACTAATGTTATTTCACATTTGATGAAAATAATTGTTTCCTTGTTTACAAATATAACTTAATTTTTACATTTGAACAATACACTTTGCTGACAAAACCAAGACCACTATAAATAAATAGTATTGTATATCCCTTACAGGTATAATCATACTGATGTTCCTATACCTAGTCACATATTCCTGATCATAACCCGATGTGAATCAGGAGGTGCTCAGATAACACATTGTTCCAAGTTAAAATCAACATCCTACATTTTACCAAATATACAGCATGATAATAATTGTCAGGTACGTACTAATTAAGGCTTGATTACAATAACCAAATATATTTCCATTTGTTCTTGTCTAGACTTTTCTCTGAAAAAATCATAATAGGTTTAAAGCCTTCCAGTTAAATGCCTTCTTCCAGTATGGGCTTTTTGCTAAAAAATGACATTTTTATTTCTGAGAAAATCTTGTTTGACAACAGCTGTATAAATTTGTTACAATATTTAAAAACACTTTTAAACAGAACAAAATTGATTTCAAACTTATCTGAAGAGATGTTTCTTTCCGTCAATGGATTTATTGTGCTGTCTTCACTTGTTCTTGAAAATACAGGGTATTTAACAGGACAATATTGTGTGATCTTATCACTATTTTCAGTTATGTTTTAAATCTGAAGCTTATTTAGTTTATTCACACCTTAGAACTTCAAAATGTGAAATAAGCTCGAACATCACATTTAGACAAAAAATTGTATCTGTCTGATTGGCTGATCTGCTTCACAATGAAGACAACAAAGGTCAAAATTCATTATCGATCATTTAAAAGAAAGAATTTGGAATATATGCCAGAAACACACAATCAACATCATACATTCGTTTATAACAAATATTCAAAAGCCAAACTTAACTGCTTTTCAGCACTTTTCTGGATTTACCTTCATTAGACATGATAGGGGCCAAAATAATGAAGATCAGTCAAACTTTCGGATGTTCTAGGTACATTTATGGATTTAATAAAATACAAAAAATGTATATACAGTTCGTGTCATAATGAATACTGATAATCATAATATAAATGTAAGGAGGGAATGCTTGTTTTATAATCAGTATGTCCACTGGTTTTAATTTTATTTGAAACTATTTTTTTTACATTTTTTTGTATGTTCTACAGTTTGTAAAACTTATTTCAGAGTCCAGATAACTATTTAACAGACAATGAAGCAAGAATAAGAGACGTAGAATTACTGACTGGTCTGCGGTTCTTTCAAAACTATAATGACAATGTGCCACTACGAACATTTTTACCTCATGGTTTATGGTCGAATGTGTAAAGTACTTTAGTAGTGTAATTATGATATCCAAGATGTATTATTCTAATTAACATTATAAATTTGTTGAATTCTATTGTAAATTTATTTATTGATACATATAATCAGAGATATTATACTTTTATTTTGTATTGAATTCTTTGCAAGTGCCAAATGAACTGTTTTATAATTATCCTTTATTGATCTATGAATTGCACATTGTTCAGAATTTGTGGTAGTTCCATAATAGATAAACTGACACCATTATAAATGGCTCATTTTATATCATGTCTATTCAAAATTCAAATATTCTAAATCTGAGAATCATGATTAAAACTGATAAAAATACCACTGTTTTTGTGGTTATAAAAAAATTCTCAAACTGAAGAATATTTTTATCATCTTGTTGCTGGATTCTTGTTACTTATTAGATAAATGTTAATTTTGTATTTCAGACTTAGTCCTGTGTTATATGCCTTTATGAATTTTTTTCATAAAATGATATTTGTTGTTAGGATGTAAATAATTGTATTTTGCATTTGACAATTTTTCTGTGATGATTAAATTTATAAAAAAAAATAAGAATATTTCTTAACTATATTGTAAATTGTTTTCATGTGTAAAGCTTCTGGTGTTAAATGTTGTTTCTGTTGACTTATTATCTCTGCACTTTCAAAAGAAAGCTCAGGGAAGTTGTTAATGTCTTCCCCCATCTGTTACACTTTCCCTCCGAACTCCGCTTACAGTTTTGATTTTATGGTTTTATGGTTTTAATTTTGTGTTATAATGGTTGCATATAGCCTATAGATGTGCAATAATCTTTTGGATGTTTGATTTTGAAACAATTGCCCAAAGGGTTTAAATCTTTATTTTTGGCATGCCACTTTTCTAGTTTATGGTTTTTAATGGGCATCCATTGGTTTTGTAGAATGTTCTAATTTCAACCATAGTTCTTTGTTGAAAAAGTCATCCTTTGTTAGGAGAAATGCTCTGCTCTCAGCATTTTCAAGACCCCTGTGCAACAAGTTATAATGAGCCTGTTTGTGACCAGTTTCAAAGGCTAAATTTCCCAACCCTACCAAAGTCACAGTTTGACATTCTGTGGCACTATGATTCCCAAACCTGACACCAATCTCTGCCCTCTGTATGGTTTGTTGTTATACATGTATAACTTGTTCTCATTCTTAATCTTATCAAAATATTTCCTGCTGCACATTTACCTACAGTGAATTGATCCACAATTCACAGGACAGATCATTTTAATTAAGATAAACTGAAACATTTAGCCAATATAAATGGATGGTTTTCCCTGGCAGCCATGATAAATTTCTGATTGCAAAAAATATTTGTTTTTTGTAGAGAACTATTAATGAAAATTCCTACTACGATTGGTTCCAATTGGCCTAGTAGTTTTGAAGGCAATTAAAAGACTAATGGAACTTCTGTCTATTAGCCACACTTCACGGAATGCATTTTTCAAAAGTGTAAGTTTTGTTTGGTTTTTTTTAATCGCAATAAAATTTTGCTAAAAGATTATCTTGGTAAGTCTTAACAGAAACTATTTTCGTTTTTATATTGTTTTCAATGGTCTGTGAACCATTAAGATAAAAGTTAGAAATCCATTCTACAAAGTATGGTCCAAAGACAATAAACTGATTGTAATAGTTCAAATAGCCCTTTTGGTCATGTGAGCTTAAGGGGCTTTCGTTCTTAAAATACTCTTCTTTTTATTTGTGCCAAACTTTGATGAAATGGTCTCCAAGTGCTCCACAAAATTATTAATGGCATCTTCACTCTTTCACCAAGATTGGCCCAATAGTCGTTCCTACTTAAATGTATCATATGACCTATGGGAAATTGGTTGAAAGGGCTTTTTGTTCTATATCCTAGGACAATAGAAACAAAACTCCTAAGATGGGGCCTCTCAGAACTGACATTGTTAATAATATGGGAAAGTTCACCAATGTCTAACAGGCTTTAACTACCTTTATAGTTGGAATCATTTTTGCTTTTAAACTAAAAATTTGCATAAAAGAAACAGATGAAAATGAGTAGTTATATCTCTGGTGAGTGATACATATTCCTGAAGGTCTGGTATTTTTGTAAATGCATTTTAGCTCACCTGGCCCAAAGGGGCATGTGAGGTTTTGTAATCTCTGTGTTCATTCTCATCTGTTAACCTTTCACATATTCTTTTCCTTGGAATCCACTTAATAGATTTTAACTAAACTTGTCAGAAATGTTAGGCAGGTGGCCCTTTACCAAATTTGTGAAATTCAACATGACCGCCTGGGCCAATTTAGTTTTCTGATTAGACAAGGTTTCATTTCTTCAGAATCATTTTGTTACTGAAATATTCTTTAAGAAGTCATGTACTAAATTTAGATGCTCATGATATATTTAAAATATGATTCCAATTAGTTGATTATTAATAATTACCATAATTGTACACCGTTTAAAAACTCCTCTAATAATGACTTGGACAATATATCTCTGTGAGTATTATCCGATCGTTTTCTACTGTAGTTGACAAAAATTAATCTCATTTAGGAGGAGTGACTATCTTTTCTAATTTCCTTTCATTTCTGGCTGAACCCCTAAGTCTTAATTATTTGTTTATAAATATTTACAATAGCAAGTTTTACAAGTTCTTGTTAATTGATAGCAATTAATAAGATTTAATACATGCAAGTAAATTATCAAAATAACGAATTCGAAAAAAAAATGGTTGGCAAGCTTTTTTTTTGTCCAATTTTTTTAATTCTTCATGTCATTGTTTAAAATTTAAAATTTTGAAATAAAAAAATCTACTTATTTTTTATCAAATTAATTAACAGAGTCCTCTAAATTAAAATATTGAAACACTTTTCCAAAGTATATGATAATCAAAGTACTGACATACTGCCTATTCGAGTGATCCGATCGATATGTTGTATCTCTATGTCTATTTGAC
>JAULBM010011817.1:0-11650 GCA_032357055.1 Geukensia granosissima
AAGAAAAAGTAATGAATTATTAAAAGACGATGATCAAACAGCATTTTCACAACATCTTATCATTGTGTCACAAAATCGAAAATTTGGGCCAAATATGGGGCTTAACGTACCTACTCCTTTGTCAATACAATTAACCCCAGAGAACCTACTTTAAATAAAATTAATCAGGACAGCAACAGTTGTCTTTTTTCTGGATTTTAATGTTTCTGTTTCAGAAGGTAAAATGGAAACTAAATAACGACAAGAGAGGCGATTTCTTATTTCCTATTTATTTTCCCTTTTCCTATGGGGACGTCCCTTTGACTGCTTCATACGATGAACGAAGTTTTCAACTTGTCCGTTTTGCCCGTGTATGCAGCGATATTTTAGATTTTAATGAACGTAATCTTTAGATAACCAGAAGATGATTGAGTCGAGGATTTCGTTACCATAAATTAGTTACAACATTAACCATATTCTATTATAAATATAAAGATATGATTTTACAGTTTGGTTTGCACCTGAGGAAAATTGGAAAAAAACAAAATATCAGACCCAAACATTAATGGAATTCTGGTAAAAAGCTCTAACTTTAAACAAAACATATTTGAATAATCATTTACATAAAGGTTATCTTTATAAAATTATTTTATAAACGTTAAAGATAATCTCCTTCGGTATCCATATTGACTCTAATTTCATTAAAACTTATATTAGTCAATTTATTGTTTAAGTGTCTGACATGCTAACGATACTTTTCTTTTTCTTTGGATACAAGTGATATTTTTACACTAAATCCAGCCGGAGGTTTTGATATATGTCTATTAGTATACGAGAACCAAGTTTGATATCAACGGTGTTTGCAGCGAGTACTTTTTGTGGGAATGATTGAGTACTTACAATCGTGTTAAATCCCGTCAAATATTATAAGTGCCTGTTCCAAGCCAGGAACCTGTAATCCAGTGGAAGTCATTGATTTTATGTTACTTGTTTTACATTTATACTTATTTACCCGATAGTTGTTACATTTGGATATCATCACTTTTTATTTTTTATTTATTTTTGGTGGCGGAGGCTTTTACAGGTTGATATGTGTCAATTATTAAAGGCCAAAGATATTTGAAATGTACACGTTTTTAATGGCCGTCTCTTAGACAATCATACCTCACCTTCCTTTCAATAACATACGGCAAAAAAGAGAAATTATTGTTTACATATTGGTGAATTGCAACGGCCATTCTATTTCATGTTTTACAAAAAGAAATGAACAGATTAATTACCCAAAACGGAATGAAGCCGTTATCACTGAGAATATGCTAATATAATGTCAATAGATGTCAAAAGATATTTTATTCGCATTATTCTCAGTGATGTAAGCTTTAATTCAAACTACTCCGAAAAAATTTGAATATATATTGCATCAGAATTGACTGATTGGTACGTACCTATTTGTTGTAAAAGATAACTGTGATGCTATGCCACCCTACCTAACAATCTAATGGTCTATCAGTCAGATGGTCTATTAAATAAAACGTTGTATGTAATAGAATCTTACCCAGTTAAGAATCTTTTTATTTCAAATGGTCTTCATGACAGGTGTTTAGCTTAGTAAGATTTTTTTTCAAAATAAGTTCCTGCCCATGCCTACTACTCTGCCTGTAACTTAATGTACATATATGTGAAATATTAAAGACGACGATAGAACATTAAAAATAAAATACATGAAGATATTAGGAAGAAAGGCTACATATCTTGAAAAGAGGACTCTTTCTTTATGTTCAGATTTTCGATCTATTTATAAAAAAACATGTTCTTACTCGGATTTTGGTTGGATTTTGGTTGAAAACAGATGTTCCCTGAAGGTAGAGCATTTACTGATCGCATGTGAAACACATCGCATCGGAGCTACATTAACAGCAGTGGGAGGATGTGGCAGGTATATTCCAAACGGATTAATAAACTTGTGATGAAATGATACATCAGATATTACCCTACAAATTGTCCAGATGTGAAGATAAGACTTTAATCGGTAGCGTTTAGGCCCGGTTTTGGTCCAAAATATAAACGAAGAGATTTTCCATCGATCTAAAATATAGTGAACGATCTAAAATATAGTCAATATAAATGTAAAATATTCGAGAACAGGGCAAATAAATTTTTTGAGATAAAAAAAAACGCGTATTGTTGTCACTTTATTGGCTTATTCAGCCAAAAATTATGAAAAAATACAGATTTTTGTGTTTGATTGTTCAAAATGGATAACATAAAGACCATTCATGAAACAACAATTGACCCTCTGCTCAATAATTTACACCATAACTAGTATTCTTTCTTTTTGCCCTTAATGCTATCTATAGTGTAATTTTTTTGTGTTTGGAAATTACCTTGTTCTCTTTCAATGATATGTATATACTTAATCCAGCCGGACGTTTTCTATTGTTTCTCTTTCCCAGGTTAAGAAGAAGGTTTAGCGCTCAAAAACAGATTTAACCCCGCCACATACTTTATGTGCCTATCCAAAGCCAGGAACTTGTAATCCAGTGGTTTCGTTGTTTTTATGTTTGAGTGTTACTTGTTTTACATTGCACACTGTAAAAGTATTAATAAACCCAGAATCTAAATTTCTCGGAAACATATTATCATATCTAATATCGGCTCGTGATTTAAGCGCAGATTGCGTATTTTGTAGTGATGACAAGTAAAAAATTGACATTTCTCGGTATGAATTTTCGAGATAAAAGCATGTACGAGTTGATAGCAAATTTGATAATAACAGTGCATTTTGTCCGATTATTTTTATATTTGAATTCATGTATCCTTACAATTAACTCATGGGCCTTTAACAGGGGATGCTTTCCTTTCTTGAGCAACTGATCCCACTCCTGTTTTGTAAAGGAGTTCGTGGATTCAAAGCCTTTGTTCCTTTTGTTTTCGTTTTTGGTTTGTTTTAAATTTGTCTTTTCTCTTTTGACTATTCACTTTTGATCTCTCACATGGGTATTCTTCAATGGACTCACAGCTCGCTTTATGGTGTGAATATACGTATGTTAGTGAACGTCTTAAGGCAACCTTTAGATATTTGTAATTTATACGTGTTTCTTATAGACAATCATACCACAGCTCTTTTTCCTGAAATCATTTTGATATACATTGTTAGATGTCACTTTCCATCATTTTACATAATGTTTTTTCTTTTATGTGATTATAATTTTCAAATTCAAAATACGCATAGATACGATAAAATATGCAAATTGACAAATTTGATCAAAGACGACATGTTGTTTTCGGCACGAAGATCTGCTTGTATTAGGTAAAAAGTTTTTTTTTTTAACTTTTAACTGCGTTACATATCCAGTTGGTATTTAGGTAAAAGCAGGTTTTTGGATAAAAAATGGCCTGAAACAACGTTTATGATGACATTTGAAGTAAACACTACATAGTTTTCTTCTAATAAAATTAATGTTGGTATACCCTTATTCTTGTAAAGCACAACTTTATGAACAGTCATAATTGAGATAAGTCCGTTTTTTTATGTTGTTTGTACAAGTTCTTTTTTCTAAAGCTTTTAGCTTTCTGTCATTCTTTGTATTCATCAGTACATTTTCATAAAATATTTTTTCGAGTATTTTCCTACATGCCTCAAGCAAAAGTTATACATATTGTCTTATTCTATTCAAGGCACGTATTCTCTGTCCTGCCTCTTAATTCTTTACAAAATTCCTTGTTAAAATACTTGTTTATCAATGTTGTTTTTAAATATTGTGAATGTAATGTATATGTATTTCAAGGAGGAATATTTCATCAGCGGCATTAGAATAAAAAAAGATTGGAAATCCGAGATTAAAACATCGTACAAGAAGTACTAAAATTAAAAGAAAATGAAAAAAGAAAGCCAAATTAAGCAGCAAGGATACTTTATGCAAAGCAATGCATTTTGAAACATTTTTTTCAATTTTAGGAGTTAAAAATTAAAATAAATACTACAAATTTGATTTAAACATATGAAGTCATTTTTCATGTCTTTCCTTGGCTTCTTTTCTCATTTACATCTGTATCATTAGTAATATCCAGTTCAGATGTCCCTAGTTTTTTATCGAGAGGACATGCCCTTAGTTTTAACAATATTGCTTGGTTTTCACAGTTTATTGCTTTTCCGTTTATTCTGTACAACTTTCTTGGTGACATCTGTATCAGGGAGGAATTTGGTTTTTTTTTTAAGATATAATCCAGTCTGTTTTTCAACACACAACAACAATTGATTCATAGTAACTACCACAACTACCACCGGAGGATTATACATCCTTCAAGCGCTCTATTCATAATTTGACGTAGGAATTAATGGAAAAAAGGAAAGGCAATTTGTTCAGTACTTATTCCAAAGGCCTTAAAATTATCTTTTCTGTTGTCCATATAACAAAAATGGCTGTCTCATAAACAATCATGACATATTTCCTTTTTCTATATATATATATATTTTATGTACCGGTTCAGCAAACAAATGTGAAAATATCTTCTGTCTTAACTCTACTGATCAAGTTTTCTATGAATTGATATCAAAACAAATCATATACATTTGGCTGACGAGTAAGGATGTCTAGAAATAAAGTCGTTTTGGAAATAAACAAGACCTAAGCCTGTCCTTTTATAATTTCTACATGTGATAACTCTATCACAATACTACATGTGATAACTCTATTACAATACTACATGTGATAACTCTATCACAATACTACATGTGATAACTCTATCACAATATCGTTAGATTTTACTTGTACAACATCAATGTTAGTCAAGGCATTTAACCAAAATAATGCACGTTTCATGAACTGATCGAGTCTTTCACTTTTAACTGATTTTGGAAAAATCCATTGAAGGAGAATCTTAATAATTCTTATAGAATGCATTGTAAAAAAATGTTCCCTTGACCTTTGTATGTTTCGGATTTTTTAGATAGGCTCTTAGTTTTTCCCCTAACATTAGAAAAAATGGAATTTTTTGTCCTCTCCATTATTACTAATTTTGCTCAAAGGATTCCTTTTGCTATTTTTGGATCTTGGACCTCCTATGTTTTGGATTAAATGCTATTGATGACAGGTTACTCCTTCAAATGTATATAAAGCATACCAAAATTCTCCATTTTTATTCAACAAGGTAATTTTGTATTTTGAAACCACTGGGTCGATATCTATACTGTTGGATCATGTCCAGAGGGTATTCACCAGCCAAGTTGTCTGACATGAAATTTATTAATCAATGCTTTAAGGAAATTTGCTGCATTTCTTTATATTCTTAAACACTGAAAAATCGGAAAAGCCTTGAAATAATTGCACTTAGTAGTTGTCCTTGCCGTCGGATTTGGCTTCCCATTTCGATTTGTTTGGATTAGAGTACATAAAGCATAACAAAATGCTCCATATTTATTCAACATTGGTAACTTTGTATTTTGAAATCACTGTCGGTAACTCGGCTGGTAGATCATGTCACCCAGGTCATGTACCAGTCCAGTTGTCTGAGATGAAAGGACAAGGATCGTTAAGGCCAATTTTTGGCCAAAGAATTTGGCTAAAAAATGAAAATTGTCTAATTTCTAATATAATGTATATTATTGTATTGAATTATGTCTATATAAAGAAAATCCAATAAAATTTTAAGTTAAATTAGTTCTACAATGGTCACATGACACATAGAAAATGCTCTAAATGTGAAAATACTAAGAAAGTAATTAGTTTGATGACATATTTGATACTGTTTTGTCGATTTTAATATAGATCGCACTAAAACATCAGAACCAAACTTTGCACAATTAAAGATCTATGAAGAACAAGTGTTTGGTTAAAAAATCTTCGTGATGTTATTGTGCGATCTAATCTATTTTGAACAAAACACCTCCAAACATTGACTATTTTTACAGACAATGTTATATTCTTGTCAAAATTGTCAAATATACCCTTTCATTTTGTCGAAATGACGAAACATATACAAGAAAAAGTAATGAATTATTAAAAGACGATTATTAAACAGCATTTTCACAGCAACTTATTATTGCGGCACAAAATCTAAAAATGGGCCAAATATGGGGCTTAACGTACCTACCCCTTTACCAATCTATGTTTTACAGAAATTTGCTGCATTTGTTAATGCTCTAAAACACTGAAAATATGAAAAAGCCTCGAAAAGTATTGCTCTAAGTATTTGTCCCTCCGTCTGATTTGGCGTTTTTTTTATTTGTTTGGATTTTAATGCTTTTTGTGCTATGTTTGGATCTAAGATGGTTTTTGATCTGATGTTTGTGTCTATAAATATCATTTCATCTTAAACCGAAATTCCAACATTTTGATTTGAAGCATTGCTGACGAGTTGTAAATCAACGAAATGGCCATACAGTGAATCAAATTGATTGCTGTATGCTTTTGTAGAGAACCGTTTTTAATGTGTTTTAAAACGGGAGTAAATCTTAAACACATTCAGAAATACATTGTTACGGCATTAACAGTCCCACTAATGGTCATTTCTTGGAAAGGGGAGAGAAAACTATTACACCAGAAAACGAACTGCCTGGACGTCTCCATCTGGGAAAGCTATAACCATTGGAATGCCGATCATAAATTTCGTCACACTGGAGAGGTAAGCACTGTTCAGAAAAGTCATTGTAATAAACATAAGCTTTTAAACAACATTTATGATGTAAAGAAGTTATCCCAATTACCTGGAAAATTTTACTAATGGAAAAGTCAAATAAAATTTTTAGTTATGATCTAATATCAAATTGGAGATAATTGTCAAGACAAGACGCAGACTTCGAGTGATTAGTGATACCATTTATGGGAGGCTCAGTGATTCTTGCATCGATTAGAGAAAGAACGTAAGTTATATAGAGAAAGTTGAAATTTAAACGGTCAAGGAAGCTGTAAATCATCTTTGTTAACGTCGTAAAATGAAACCTTTAAAATGAAAGGAAACAAGTCGTAAAGCAACAAAAAGGGGTTAAACGAAAATCTAACTTATTGACATGAAAATTATTACTGGTCATCTTAAGAGTATTGCAATATTGTATATGTATATAAGTATTGGAAAAATAATATTTAATTCAATAGAAGTTCAAAGGTTAAAATAAAAAGTGTTAGAGAAGCGAAAGAAAACCGAATAATCAATCAGTAAGTAACAAGTCAAAGGCAAAGAATAGAGAAGAAACACCAATGGGATCTCACCCCGTCATTTATGTTTACGAAGATAGCCGGAAATAACCGGGTGAGATTTGATTGACGAAACATGACAGAAAACATAACATAGATAGCTTCGTAAAAGACGATCACCAATATAGACATAAATACGATGTGGGCTCATTTGGACAAGAACGACAACATGTTTCTGCTTCCTAAAAAACGTGCAGTGACACTGCTCATTTTCAAGTCCGTTTTTGTAATAGTAGGGAATGTCCAGGAAGGAAATAATTTTTTGCATCGGCAAGAATTTAATTTTTTTATTAGTCGTTTTCAGAAATCAAATGGTTTTATCGCTGTTATGAATAAAAGCTATTTAATCATGTTAATGCTGCAAAAAGATTGTCAAGTTAGCGGAAAATTCGACATCGTGATTTGTTTGACCGATACGAAATATCAATTATGACAACGGATATCACCCCACTGTCGTGATTACAAATCCGTTCCTTTTTGACAAACACCGATTGTAACTTAACATAGGCTTTGTCTACTGAGAAACACGACAGGTGCCACTAGTCTACTGAGAAACACGACAGGTGCCACTAGTCTACTGAGAAACACGACAGGTGCCACTAGTGCAGCGGGAGTTGCTTACCCTTATGGAGCATCTGAATTCACATTGTTTTCGTGTCACTCCAGCTTTACTTAGTGTTGTGTATACTATGTTTTTTTCATTTGTTGGCCTTGGTCTTGTCTGTCTTTTGACTTAACGATTTCTGTCTGCCCCTTTGCTAGTATCTTCGAGTTCCTTTTCTACACAAATGTTATAGGAAGATATATCAATATCAGGCAAATTTAAGGAAATATTGTACCTCATATCTAGGTTCCTCGAAAGATATACAGATAATCATTGTCTCTATTGTTTATCATATGTTTAGCGAGTATGGGAAAAATTACGGGATTTTATCCATGGCTGATATCCTAATCATTTTTTTCTGGTTAATCTCTCTTACATGTGCATGAAGAAAGTCCAAGGCATCTCTATAATGTTGTCGACCCAACTTCAGTTTTCATAGATTTTCCGCCAGGTGATTACATATGCAATTAAATAACTGCTCATTATCTTACTAGACTTCCAAAGATATTGTCTTTAAGAATATGATAGATAAGGCAGGTACATATGATCAACTCTTGATAAAATAGAATGTAGAAATTTCATCATAGGTTAAGTGGAATTCCACTAGACTAATACCAAACTGACGACTTTATATTTTTAATAACTAATCCATTAAGAAGTATAACGTCGCACCTGCCCTGGCGTGTAGTGTATACACCTCACAGTTTATTATTTATCTAATACCTTCGACCAACGAGAATATTTATCTCAATAGGACTCAACTGTAGAAACAAAAACTATTCAAATTAGAATATGTTCCTTCTTCGTTGCAGTTATTTCAGTAAGCATCGCTTCTTGCGTGTAGCCGGATGTGCAACTGCATCAAACAGCTCATAAAGCTTTTAAGTTGAATTTGTAAAGCTATCCTGAAACAGTTTGACATCAACTATTAAAGAAGTGGCATTAATTTAATGTGGATACTAAGCAACTGATTATTTTGAACTCAAGATATCTGTCCTCTTGTAACAGCAACTGTTAAGTTATGGTGTGGACTCTGGTTCATTGTTGCAGGCCGTAATAGGACCTGTAGAAGTTAAGATTCGACTGGCATTTGGTGGATGGCTGTCTCATGGACAATCATGCCACATCTCCTATTTTTATATTACAAATGATGATGGCGACAGAAAAATTTCCGGATAGTTGACTTTTATCTTTCCTAGAGAAATATTTGGATGAGAAGTGTTCTAGGCAGCATCAATCCTCGATCAGTAAAAAAAATGTAATTCCTAAATTTTCCTAACAAAAGAACGGAGACGGAAGATACAAATATGTTGATGTAGGAGGAAATAAAACATACTGTTGAACGTTACACTACTTAAAGAACAAATATACAGAGATAAATGCTATTTAAATGTTTTACTTCCCAACTGTAAACAATATCCAGTTTGGTGGCCGAGTTTTAAATCTGGCTATCGACTTTATTTGGTTTTCTCCTTGCCATCCTCTTTCCTTCCTCATCTGACATTCTTTAAAGGACTAATGGCTATTGCATAAAAGACAAAAACTAGACAATGCATTTAATTTCAGCTTTTGTTTAGTTGATGATTTTCTTTCACTGAACAATGCTCGATCCGTTGATTAACTCTGTTCATCGGTCCAAATGACTAGGACATCAAAACACTCCTATGTTTGCCTCACATCTCGTCTACATCTCGAATTTTAAAAATGAAAAGGGTTACTAAAAGACGTGATCACGAACTTTCGGTTTATTAGCAGTACAGCTGCCCTACCGTATTGGGTATAGAAGTTCCCATAGTTCATGTGTTCAATACAGTGATCATCAAGACAAGGGACGGTCGGTATGAGAGAACGGTTCAATACGGTGACTGTCTAGACAGGGTTTCGTCGGTATGATAGAACACTATCTAGACAGGGCTCAGTCGGTATGATAGAACGGTTCAATACAGTGACTATCTAGACAGTGCTCAGTCTGTATGAGAGAACAGTTCAATACAGTGATTATCTAGACAGGGCTCAGTCGGTATGATAGAACGTTTCAATACAGTGACTATCTAGACGGGGCTCAGTCGGAATGATAGCACGGTTCAATACAGTGACCATCTAGACAGGGCTCAGTCGGTATTAGAGAACGGTTTCCCATGTTATGATTGATATGTTATAAAGTGTTCAATAGTGTATCCTTCTTCACCTCTGGGCTGGCCCTTTAGATTTCTCTCGCTTTACCCAAGAGTATCTATGATACTTTTTGTGCCTGTCACAAACCAGGAACTTTTAATTCAGTGGTTGTTCTTATTTTGTTTTTGTTTCGTTCTTTTGCTGTTTTTTCTTTATGTGATGCTTGTTTCACACTGTATACTTATTTGGCCGGTAGTTGTAAAATTTGAATATCATCTATGGGCATTTCACAGCTTGCTGTATGATGTGGATATGTGTCCTCTATTAAAGGCGTTGGGGTAACCTCTTGTTGTTTTTAATTTATAGTTATTGGATGGATATCTCATGGACAGTGCGTAATACGACTTGACTGATGTCGATCGATTAGCAAATTAACTAATGTATTGTCAATATTGAAACTGATTTTGACAGACCATAACGGAGAAAAAGATTTCAACTTTCAAAAACATTAATTCCAATGACAAATAATATTGAAACAGTTCTGTCGATTCAGCATTATCATTTCCGTATCTGGTAAATCTGTACTCCCTCGATATTATCCTCTGTCTTGTTAAATCATGTTGAATCAGGTTGTTTGTTTTTATTGCTGTCATTTGGGTAATTACGACGGATAAGATTTGAATGTATAAAGTTGATATTTTTCTACCTTATATTAAAACTGGTTGTAGCTGGTTAGTAATTGCATTTCCATTTAAGGAAAAATTACGTTTTTTATTTCGAATCAGGTCACGCTAAACGGTATATTTGTAAACTGTATGTTTTGTATGTTGCAAGCAAACTAACGACATCGTAGACATAGCGATTCCACCCTTGTTGAAGACATTGTCTTGACAGATCTCTAGTTTCAACAATTTTCTTCCGTTTCGTACTTAAAGTGAGTGTTGTGTTTTAAATTTGTAAGACCATTCTAGTGTCTGGCTTCATTCTTCGCTCATAGAGTCTTCTCAACAATATATATTTCGTATATACTTTTTGTTAGCTGTTTCACAAATTCACCAGAACAGCTTAGCAAATTAGGCATTGCCTTAGAAATGGTACACGGATGATGTCCCGGCAAATATAAACACATTGTAAAAGTACATGTAATTTCAGTACAGGATGATCTCTTATATTAAGTAGTAGTTTTTCCTGGGAAAGTCGGAGTAGATTTTCATTCGAGAGTTAAAGATCGCACATGATTTTTTTTTATTTCAATTTAATTCCAGATGTTAAAAAATATTTTCTCATATCCCGTTCTGACAATATTATTGGGTAACCTAAAAGGTTATTTAGTGTTCTTTTAATTTATATTTGTATATACAGTCAGTTTGTTATTCGGTTTTGTATTGTGTTTTGTGTAAATTGTGCAGGCTATTGTCCACAGTGAAATGCAGATGAGATATCTGAAATGTTTTTTATAACATCTGCCAAACAAAAAAACTTTTGTTCACTAAATTTTGTAAATATAGCATTGGTTTATTACATAAATAAATGTCGACTGGTAACTCTATATCTATAAGAATTCTGTCTTATAAAACATCTTACTTTGAACACGCAAAATCGGTTTTTAAAAATCAACACCTTTTTGACCTACATGACAGACATGTTGCAAAGACCCTAACAATATTGTTTTTGTGTATGTATAGACTCCCCTTCTCAAAGGTTGTGCCGGGGAAAGAATAGGCACTAGGTATCTCCGTCCTTGAGGCACTAGTCCTCT
>JAULBM010011828.1:0-11650 GCA_032357055.1 Geukensia granosissima
ATTCCACCTGATTATGTAGGATTAGAAAATTTTTATCTGTTATTAGAAGATACTCAGTTTATTGAATCTGTTAAAAATACTTTGGGTGTTTTAATCACTTCACTAGTACTAGAATTGTTCTTGGGTTTTATTTTGGCATGGTCCCTTTTTTATATTAAAAGGTTCCGATCTATTATTATCAGCCTACTTTTGATTCCTACTGCAATTGCCCCTATTGTAGCAGGAATCGTTTGGTGGATGTTATTTAATACTCGTTTTGGAGCCATAAATTCCATGCTTATTCAATGGTTTGGTATGGAAGGACTCCCTTGGTCTATAGAAATGCCTTTTGCTTTTATCGCTATTGTAGTTGCCGTTGTATGGCAGTGGACTCCATTTGTAGCAGTAATACTTTTTGGAGGAATGTGTACCATTCATCAAGATATCTATGATGCTGCTTTGGTTGATAATGCTAGTGTTTTTAAGAAAATTAGATATATAATTTTACCATTAATGCGACCATTTTTTTTAGTTGTGGGCCTTCTCATGATTATTGAAACAGTTCGACTTTATGAACTTCCTTTTTATATAACTCAAGGTGGTCCAGGAAACGAAACAGTGGTTTCTGGTATTTATTTATTCAAGTTAGCTTTTAATTTTTTTGATCTTGGGCGTGCTTCAATGATGTCTATTGTATTTGTAATCGCTCTTTCATTGATTGCTATACTTTATATAAAAATATTAGCTGAACGAAGAGGAAAAAATATAGGTTGAATTGAGAACACAAGACCATTTTTGTATTTAAAAAACTCACTTCAACCAAATGACTAATAAAATCTAAAAAGATAAAGTTACTTTTCCACGCTGCCAGCGTTGTGCTCTCCCAGCTGAGCTATACATCCCCACTACAATGGAATTATAACATATCTGAAGGCAATCTTGCTATAGTGAATAATGTTATTTTTATGTAAGCAATAGATATAAAATTTAGTATAGCCATTAAACCTTAAAATCCTTAAATCTTTCCATTATTTGTTCTAAAATATTCTACAATTAATGGATGAGTCAATTATTAGACCCTTTACTAAATCCTTTAGTAGAAAACTATATAGAAAAGCATATTAAGAAAAAATATGATGCTCAATCAATAAAGTTAATCGATGTTGAAGAGCTACATGGTGGATGTATTAATCAGGTAAGTCTTTTAACCCTGATTAAGAACGATAAAAACAACCAACAAATAAAGTTAGTCCTCAAGGAAAATCAACAAAAGCCAGCGGGCTTTTTTGAGAGAGAATTAATCGGTCTCACCGCCCTATTAGAGGGTGTTACTAAGAATAATATTCCGATTATAGTTCCCCAACCAATAGGATTTCATCAAAGCAATAGCAATTATCAGTTTCTACTTATTGAATATATCGAGCCAGATTCATCCAATCCTTCCTCAAGGCAATGGGGTGAGTTTGGTAGAGGATTGGCTAGTTTCCATCAATCGACTGGTAAATCTAATCGACCCCAATATGGTTGGAGTGGATATAATTACATTGGACTTAATAAACAAAAGAATATTTTTACTTCCAACTGGGTTGACTTTTTTAGAGAACAACGATTAAATATTCAAATTGAGTGGGCTGATCAAAATGGTTATTTAGATTCTGGTTTAAAAAAAAAGTTATTACAGCTTTGTGAGGAATTAGGCAATTTTCTTCCTAGCCATCCTCTGCCCTGTTTAGTTCATGGTGACCTGTGGGGAGGTAATGTTTTTTTTAGTCGAGATAAATTTCCGGTTATTTACGATCCTGCTGTTTATCAAGGTGATGGGGAAACCGACTTGGCTCTCACGGAACTTTTTGGCAGACTCCCAGAGGCATTCTATCAAGGCTACCGCGAAGTCTTTCCTAATCAACCAGGTTATCAAGAAAGAAAAACGATTTATAATCTTTATCACTTACTCAATCATCTCAATCTTTTTGGTAGATCGTATTTATCTGGAGTGATAAATTCCGTCGATAGATTACTTTAAGGTTAATCCATTGAAAATCCTATATGATAAAAAAATACCTTGGGTAAAAGAATATTTTACAACCATAGCTTCCTTTGAAACTAATCTTGAAGCTAATCGTTTAAGAAAGTTTGATGATCAGTTAAATCGCCAAAAGTTAAAAGATAGCCAAATTTTATTAACACGCACGACTAATCGTATTGATAAGCAATTACTCGACAAAAGCAAGGTTCAAATAGTGGCTAGTGCCACTGCAGGTACGGATCATATCGATCTATCTTATTTAAGAAAAAAAAATATTAAATTTTTTCATTCTCCGGCATGTAACAGCGATGCTGTTAAAGAATATGTCCTCTTCGTTGTTTTAAAATATTTGATGAAATATGGACTTAATACTAAACCACTACAAGTTGCCATTATTGGTTTGGGAAATGTTGGTGGTCGTTTATTAGAAGTTTTTCTCGCTTTAGGATTTGTAGTACAAGTCTACGATCCTCTTTTGAGTGAGAAAAGAATTAATCAGATTAAGAATAGGTTTAAAGCTAAGCAAAAAATAGTCTTTTTAAAAAAGCTAGAAAGTATTTTTACAGATAAGAAAACTTCCATTATCACTCTTCATGTTCCTCTGACTAAGGAAGGAAAGTATCCTACCTTTAAGATGATTGACGAAAATCTTTTGAGTAAAATACAGGGTAAAAAATTACTCATCAATACTTCTAGAGGAGAAGTGATGGATGAGTTAGCCCTATTAAAAAACATTAACCTTAAAAAAATAGATTTTGCTGGTGATGTTTGGTGGAATGAACCCCAAATTAATTTAGAACTAGTAAAAAAAAGTTTTTTTGCGACTCCCCATATTGCGGGCTATAGTCAGGAAGCTAAACATCAAGCGACCTACTTTGTTTATAAAAAAATCCTCAATTTTTTAGTCAGCCCTTCCAATACTTTTTTTAAAATCAAAAAAGATCAAATGCTAACTTTAAAGGAAAAAACTAAACAAACTTATCGAAAGATTATGATGATGACTAATCATGCCTCAATGGTTTCGATTAAACTTGAAAAAGATGTTTTGCTTATGCTAAATAAGATTTTATCTCAAACTAGTGGCTTAGATCAATATGATCGAGCATTAAAGGAAATTAAAGCAAGAAATAGTGTGAAAGAGATTTTTAAACAGTGGCGTAATAAAAAATATAGAAATCAATTATCTGCTTGGAAAATTTCCATCACCCTTTCAAATGAGGAATTTAATAAAGAAGTAGAAAAAAAACTGTTATTAGAAATCTTAAAAATTCTAAAAGTTTTAAAAGTAAAAAAAGTTTCTGTTTCTAACTCTATGAAAAAACAAAGCTAAGCCCAAATTAGTTTTGTTCTATTAGTTTTGCTTTTTAAGGAAACTGATTAACTCATCAAGGGCTTTATCTAGAGTTTCTTGATAGGCAGAATAGACATCTGGGCTATTGTTTAAATCAAGGTAGCCATTATCTCTAAATTTTGCATCGACGGTCCTACCTAAATACCTCTCTCTCTTCTCCTTTAAAGGATTGAATATATTAATCGCCATGATGCCATCTTTGTCAATCATGGCTAGACGAAGGGATATTGAAGGTCTTATTTTACTCTCTGATACATAGTCTAATTTCTTATACCCCGCGTCAACTTCTATTATCCAAACACCATCTAAGTTTATTCTCTCAGCAAAATCCCCAATCTCTTTGTAGCTAAATGCGGTAGCGGTTATATCTTCATCTTCTGTTTCAACTTTTTCGACAATCCCATTAAAATGAATTGGCTTGAGGTTTTCTAAAAAGGTAAAATAGTTTTTTTCAATTTGGTAACTATCATCGAAATTAAATTCTTCTAATTGAAAAATATTATCTTTAATGGGTTTTTTGAAAGCAGGAAGATTAATATATTCTTCGGGGCTTACGATTTGATTATTAGCAATATTAATATTGGCGGCTAATAATTTATCGCGAGTAAATATTAATAGATTTTTAGTGAAATCCTTGTTTTGCTCTTCATCGTTTTCCTTAGCAAAAAAATCAAGTAATTCAAGGCCGATGTCTTCTTTAAATCCATCTACATTATAAAAATCATTATTGACATATAAACTGATTATTCCACTTCTAAGTACTGGATATGAAGATTTCTGGTACTGGTAGAAAGTAGAACAACCAATGAATATCAAACTTGAAACAAGTATTAAATTTAAAAGCAAATATTTTTTCATCAGACAGTCCTTTTAATAATTAAATGGTTATTAATATTTATAAATTGAGTAATAAAAGCTTTTTTTGATTAGCTTCTTTACAAAGTGAAATAAATTTTTCTAAAGAGTAATCTTTGTGGATTTCCCCTTGGCTAGTCCTAATGCTCACTAGATGATTGGATTTTTCATTTTCTCCAATGCTTAAGATATAAGGGATTTTTTCTAACTGAGCATCCCTCACCTTTTTACCCAAAGATTGAGCTTTGTTATTGATTACGACCCGAATATTATTTTCTTTAAGTTCATCTTCAATTTTTTTTGCATAGTCGTGAACATCTTGATTGATAGTTAAGATAATCACCTGAGTGGGAGAAATCCAAAAAGGAAATTTCCCAGCATAGTTTTCTATAAGAAGAGCAATGGTTCTTTCATAACAGCCCAAAGAGGAACGGTGAACAACCATGGGGGTTTGCTCCTGATCATTTTTATCGGTGTATCGCATCTTAAATCGTTCGGCCATGGCAAAGTCTATTTGTATGGTCATGATGGTATCTTCTTTACCATAGACATTTTTCATTTGCAGGTCTAATTTAGGTCCATAAAAAGCGGCCTCGTCATCAGCTTCTGTGTATTCAACACCCACTTCATCTAAGATTTGTTTCATATTGTTTTGGGATTGATCCCAAGCTGCTGGGTTGTCGATGTATTTATCTTTTTTCTTAGGATCCCATTTGGAAAGTCTAAACCAGTAGTCGTTTAAACCTAATTTATCTAAATAAAAACGATTAAGCTCCAAACAAGATTTAAACTCAGAAGATAATTGCTCTGGTGTGCAGATAATATGTCCATCAGAAAGGGTGAACTGTCGAAGGCGAATAAGTCCGTGCATTTCCCCAGAAGCTTCATTCCGAAATAATGTACTAGTTTCGGCATAACGGATAGGTAGATCGCGGTAACTTCTTTTTTTAGAATTATACAAACAAAAATGGAATGGGCAAGTCATTGGCCTAAGTGCTAATTCTTCGTCTTTTCCATCCACTACAAACATATTTTCTCTGTAAAGATCCCAATGACCAGAAATCTTAAATAATTCACTTTTAGTAAGGTATGGAGTTAAGGTGAACTCATAACCACGTTTAGTCTCTTCGTCTTCAACAAACCTTTCTAATAGCCGTTTGATAGTAGCTCCCTTTTGAGTTAATAGAGGTAATCCCTGCCCTACTGCTTCATTGGAGACAAAAATATCCAATGCTCTACCGAGTTTATTGTGATCTCTTTGTTCGGCTAATCGTTGTTGTTCAAGGTATTCATTAAGTTGTTTCTCGCTTGGAAAACTAGTCCCATAAATCCTTGTCAACATCTTATTGTTGGAATCCCCCCTCCAATAAGCACCCGCAATCCTCATCAACTTAAAAGCTTTAATCATGGACGTATTGGGAAGGTGCGGCCCTCGGCAAAGATCGACGAAATCTCCCATGGTATAGATGCTAATAATCTCATCTTTGGGTAGGTCGTTGATTAATTCAATTTTATAAGGTTCATCTTTGAAAATCTCTAAAGCTTCTTCTTTTGAAACCTCTCTTCTTAGATTAGGGAGTTTTTCGGCAACAATCTTCCTCATTTCTTTTTCAATGCTTTTAAAATCTTCTATTTTTATATCAATATTGTCAAGGTCGTAATAAAAGCCATTCTCTATAACGGGGCCAATGCTTATTTTGACTTGAGGAAATAATCGCTTGATGGCATGAGCCATGACATGGGCAGTGGTATGACGAAGAACTTCCACTCCGATTTGGCTTTCGACTCCAATAAGAGTTAGGGTTAATTCGTCTAGACTATCAACCTTGATAGGAATGTTCATGTCTTTTATGGTTTTGCCAGCTTTAAGGACAACGACTTGTTTTTTATTTTCTTTAAAAACTTTTTCGAGGATTTGTTCCCCGCTAATAGCTTCTTGATTCCAATCAAGGGTTTCTTCTAAAATCCCCTCTTCAATATGGGAGCTACTAACAGGATGGCTAGTTCGGCTATTGATGAATTTAATATTTAACATATTGATTAAAATGTTCCGTGGTTTTTATGTTTGCTATATTAATTATAACTTTAAATAGTCCATACAACGCTGATAATCTTTATTCGTTACATATTTTTTGCTTAAAGCATGATTGAGTATTTCTTGAATATTGGCTAAAGAATATACGGGAATGCCTGTTTCCTTTTCAATATAATCTTTTGCATAAATGGTGGAGTTTTCTTTTTGAACAATCGACTTCTCCATGCGATCGACACCAACTAAAATAAATAAAATTTGAGCAGCTCTTTTTTTTAGAAGGTTAATGGATTCTAAAAGAGAAATTCCTGAAGTGATGACATCGTCAATGATGACCACTTTCTCTCCCTTTTCAATAGAGTTTCCAACCAATATACCCCCGTCACCATGATCTTTTATTTCTTTTCTATTAAAACTATAGGAGATGTCGGATAGCTGTTTGTTTAGGGCAATCGTGGTGCTGATAGAGAGAGGAATGCCTTTATATGATGGACCAAAAATAACCCGTGGCTTTTTTTTAATTGCTTGAGACTTTTGGTGAATGAATTGGGCATAATATTTTCCTAATTGGGCAAGACTCTCCCCTGTGTAAAATTTTCCAAAATTGAGGAAAAAAGGAGTTTGCCTTTTACTTTTAGTAACAAAGTCTCCAATCAAAATGATTTTATTATCAAATAAAAATTGAATGAATTTTTTATTATTATATGGATTACTCCTCTTAGGAAGATTAGTTTTTCTTATTTTTTGATTCTTTAAAGCCATTATTTTAAAATTAGTTTTCTAAAGAATAGAGATAGTTTATTGTAATAATCTTCATTGGTATTAAGGTTTAAATACTTAATCTTTAAAGATCGTAGTTCTTCTTCAATTTTTTTATTCCTTTCTTGATAAAAATTTTCATAAGACTTTCTAAACTTCGTAGATGAAGTGTTAATCACAATATTTTGATTGGTTTCAATATCTTCTAAATTCAACATGCCAAGATTAGGGAGATGTTTCTCTAAATCATCTTGGATGTGAATGACAATAAAATTGTGTTGAGGAGCTAGTTTTTTAAGCCACATGGAATAATCATCATGGAAAAAAAAGTCAGAAATAATGAAAACTACGGATTTCTTTTTTTGAACTTGACTAAGGAACTTTAAGGCATTGCTTAAATTGCTTTTTTTATTGTTCGAATCTAACAGGAGACTTTCACGAATAATTTTATAAGCTTGAGTTTTACCTTTTTTAGGAGCAAGGTAATGCTCTATTTTGTCGGAGAAAGTAATCAAGCCAATCCTGTCACGATTCTTAATAGTAGAAAAAGCTAAGGTAGCCGCTATCTCACTAGCCACAGCTTGCTTGCTGGACTCACCACTACCGAATAGGTTGGATGATGAAATATCGATAAGGAGCATGAAAACTAGCTCCCTTTCTTCTTGAAATTTTTTAACATGAGGAGAGTTAGTTCGAGCGGTGACTTTCCAATCGATTGATTTGGCATCATCACCATCCATGTATTTTCTTACTTCACTAAATTCAATACCCTGCCCTTTAAACAAAGACAGGTGTTCTCCAGCGAAAGTATGGTTGACTTGGGTTCTTATCTTTAATTCTATTTGTTTAATTTTACTAATAAAATTATTCTGAATTTGATCTTCTTCTAAGGTTTGAGTGGTGGGCTTTTTTTTTCGTCCAAACATTAATGAAAAAATTTTTTATTTTTATAATAAAAATTAGGGAACTGGAATTCTCTCCAATATTTCACTAACAATTTTTTCTTGGGTGATATTGGATGCTTCTGCTTCATAGCTTAATAAAATTCGATGAGCAATGGTTAGGTAGGCCATTTCTTTAACATCGTCTGGGGTCACATACTGCCTGTCTTGTAAGAAAGCGTGAGCTTGGGCGGCTTTAGTGAGATAGATAGAGCCCCTTGGGGAAACACCGCAGTGAACAAGATTCTTATCCATTCCAATGGTATCTAATGACCGGGTGGCTAGAATAATTTTTACAATGTACTCTAAAATAATTTCTTCAACATGAACAGAGCTAAGTTTTTTTTTAAGTTCATCAATCTCCGAGACTTTAAGAAGAGGTTTAATAGAAGATTTTTTAGTTGCCATTTGATTCTTTACAATTTCTAATTCTTGGCTTTCATCGGGGTATCCCATGTTTACTTTTAGCATGAAACGGTCAATCTGTGCTTCTGGAAGCGGATAGGTTCCCTCTTGTTCGATCGGATTTTGGGTGGCTAAGATTAGGTAGGGAGTATTTAATTTAAAACTCTCTTCACCGATGGTGACTTGGTATTCCTGCATAGCTTCTAAAAGTGCTGATTGCACTTTAGAGGGAGCCCGGTTAATCTCATCAGCTAAAATGATATTCCCAAATAAAGGCCCTTTTTTAATGAGGAATTTAGATTTTTGAGGATTATATATTTCAATCCCGATAATATCTGCGGGTAAGAGGTCCGGAGTAAACTGAATCCGTTTAAAATTTAATCCGAGTATCTCGGAGAAAGTTTTTACAGCTAATGTTTTAGCTAGACCAGGAGCACCTTCTAATAAGATATGTCCTTCACAAAGGAGTGCAATCATCATCCCTTCTAAGGCTTGATCTTGACCAATTATTTTTTCGTGGAAAGTTTTTCTTATTTTTTCAAATAGCATGTTTAGGTATCTTTTTTAAAATTTTGTTTAAAATCTAATAATATATAATAAAAATTATTTTTGAGCAGATGGGTTTGAAGATTCCTCGTCTTTATCAATTTTAGGAATGATACTTTTAGCAGCTTCAACCATTTCTTGTTTAATTTTATCATAAACTTCTTTACGATAGACCTTAACATCTTTGGCTGCATTAATGCCAATTTTTATCTGATCCGATCCGATGTCCATGATAATGATTTCTATTTTATCATCAATGATAATGCTTTGATTTTTCTTCCTTGATAAAACTAGCATGAATTTTTTTTAAACCCTATCTTGAATTATAAAACGAAAATAGATTTTTAATAGGATTTTTTATAAATCTTTTTAAATTCTCAGCTATTGTGATAATGTTAAATTAGCTTAAAGTTTTGAAAAACTAATGATTTTATCCAGGAATTCAGAGGGTGGATATTGAGTTTCGGGAGTGACTAATGCTTGAGTATATGAAACGGTTGCGGGAGTTAATCCTGGTAGAATATTAACTTCTATCAAATAAAGCAAATCACTTTTTAAATGATAGAAAAGGTCTATCCTTCCATATTGATCAAGACCAATCCGATTGGCAAATAAAGCGACTCGCTTACGAATGCTGTTGATTTGTGAATCATTTAATTCCCTTGGAGGAGTTAAGTTTGGCCCCACTCCTTTATTAAATTTTTCATCAAGTGAAAGGATAATCGTCTCAGCTACCGTCTTAGAAGGAAGTAAAGAAATCATTTTTCCTTTCTTGCCAATCACGCATATAGTTAATTCAATAAAGTCTTTTCTATTATCAAGGAATTCTTCAAACATTAATCTTCTTTGCTTAGCCTCAGGTAATAACATTATTTGAGTAGTACTTTTAAATTGAGGGTTCTTATAATAAAGGATTCTTAAAGGTAGCTCTTTATACTTTGATAAAAAAAATAGAAAATAAACCGGTAGTGTGCTAATTGAATTACACAAGCAAACACCTGTGGAGCAACCATCATCAATCGGCTTAATAATAAAAGGTTTTTTATTGAAGTTTTTATCTAAACTTTCTTTAAAAAAATTTTTAATGATATTTGAGAATTTTAAATAGAAAGGATTCCTAAGTTGCTTTAAATAATTTTCAAAATTAATATTAGCAATGAATTGGTTAATATGATTTTTAGTGATATTTTCTTTTTGTAAAACTTTTTTTAAAGAAGCAACATTAATAGCTACCTGTTGAGGCATAGTAATTCTCATAGAATTTTTTTCTTGCTCTGGAGTATTGGCTAATAATAGCAGTTCATGATTCCTATTTTTATTTGCACAAATTTCTGCTATGGGTGCATCGCTTCCATTAAAGGGAAGCCCCATCTTGCGTAGTTGTTTTTGTAAAACTCCATTTTCTCCGATTCCCCCATGGAGACAATTAAACAAGTAATCGATCATCTTGGGTAAATCGGATAGTTTAACGGGGGTAGCTTTAAAATTTTGATGAGTTATTTCTGGGAATATTTTTTTTGCTTTTTGGAAAACTTTTTGGTAGAGATTATCCTGCATTGGCTTTTGATTGTGATGAATAATCTTTTCAATTTCTTCAACGGTGTGCTTGAGGGTGTAGGATCGTGGTACAGACCAGATTTTTTCTTTTTGATCCATGAATAAATAAATCAAGGAATATTTGTTGATCCTTTCTATTTTTTCAATCACATTACACCAACTCATCCTAGAGACTTGTTTTTCGGATGTACTTCCTCCACCTAAAACTCCCAA
This sequence comes from Geukensia granosissima, assembly GCA_032357055.1. Lineage (NCBI taxonomy): Eukaryota > Metazoa > Mollusca > Bivalvia > Mytilida > Mytilidae > Geukensia > Geukensia granosissima. The sequence continues at coordinate 10,665 of JAULBM010011828.1, forward strand.
ACGAATGAGTTTTTGCTTTTTAGAGGAAGGAAGAGTAAGAGTAATATTTCGCTTTAATAATACCTTTTTTAATAAATACTTACATAGGTGCGAGGCATTAATGCCTAAGTAAGTGCTTTGTTGAAAAAGAAGTCCATCCTGACCAGCTCCAGGAATACTGTTGAGGTCACTCCAGATAATATGACCATTCTTTAAAACAAAACCATCGAACCTAGCCCAGTCTTCAAATGCTAATTTTTTAAAAATATCTTCGGATTGCTCACATATCTTCATCATCGTTTTAGAAGAAAAAGTTGCAGGGGTGATATGATCCACCCCACTGCCGGGCATGTATTTTTTCTGTCGTGAATAAAAATTATCTTTTAATTGGTTTTTTTCTAGTGAGATTTCAGTTGGAAACATAGCCATCGGCTCACCATGAATATCTTGTATAACAATGATAGAAAATTCCTTCCCATTTATTTTCTCTTCAATAATGACTTCGTTACTAAACATAAAACTTTTTTCTATGGCAGGAGTTAATTGGTTTTTTTCTAAAATAATTGAAACTCCATCTGAAGAACCACAATCGTTTGGCTTAACTGCAAAGTGAGTAATGTTTAATTGAGAGAAAAAATTAATGATTGACTTTAAAGCTTTTGGTTTGTTTTGATCCCATTCTTTTTTAGTAAGCATAAAATAAGGATATGGTGTATAGCCAATTTTATTCATGATTGAATGGGTTCTATTCTTTTTTAAAGAATTAAATAAAACAGAGGGCTTGGCTCCTAAGATTGCCTTCCCACCATGTTTTATCAAAAAACTAGTCAGCTCCCCATCCTCCCCAAACTTTCCATGGACTAATGGGAAAAAGGCGTCTATCCCTTTTATCATTTTAATGAGTTTATCTTTGGGAATAAGGTTGCCAGCTTTTTTATAAAAAAGGTTTTTTCTAGCTATTTTAGTTATATTGGCCGGATCGGATTCTAATAAATCCTCAAAGTCTT
>JAULBM010011838.1:0-21529 GCA_032357055.1 Geukensia granosissima
TTGGCCATGGTCTTGTCTGTCCTCGACTTAACGATTTCTGTCTGCCCCTTTGGTATCTTCGAATTCCTTTTAGTATCCGAGTTTCGTCATGGCAGCAATTTTAACTTCCAAATCAGCAAACTATTAACAAGTTTATAGTATGTACAGGACTATCTAACAATCATTTCTCCAAAGTAACAATTCAAAACACTTTGCATAAGAAAATGTTTGAAATCTGGACCAATCAGAATACATAATTGGCCCTGGCGGCCATGTTGAATTTCAAATCAATGCCAAATTCACAATTCTGATAAAGTACTACCTGTCTTACATTTCTGCTAATTTTACTCGAAATCTGTTCAGTAGTTTAAAACAAAATACCATCTAAGGGTGCAATGTTAAACTAAAGTTTCTGGCAAGTAAGGTTGAAATCTGTATATCCATTTCTGAAAACAAGACGTGAAAAAGTGAATTCCATAGGGTCCAATGTTAAACTTCATCATGTCGGCCATTTAGAATTGCCGATCGGCAAACCATTCACAAGTTAAGTACAGGACCATCAAACAATCATTCTGCAAAGTATCCACTCCAATCCACTTCGTAGTTTCTGACAAGAAGATGTTTGAAACTTGGACCAATCAGGACACATAATTGGCCATGGTGGCCATGTTAAATTTCACAAATCTGGCAAAAGACCACCTGGTTAAAATTTCTGCCAAGTTTGGTTATCTGTTAGTGGTTTTAGAGAAGATGATGAAAAAGTTAATAGTTAACAGATGATGCGGACGACGATGATGGATATAAAGTGATGACAAAAGCTAAATGTCCCTTATTTACAGTTTTCAATTATATACAGTGTATGATGTAATCTGTATAAATATAGCTTTACAACAAGTTGGAACTGTATATATTGCCAGAGACATATAATACAATTGTATTATATGTCTCTGATATTGCTATCATTGAGACCAGTTAGTAATGGCCATACCTCACTTTAACAAATTGTTTACAGAGAAAACCGGAGATGCAGCCACCGCCTGCAAAGTTCGCGTAATGGTCCCCAGCTTGTCGTATTCCGCTATTTGAATCGAAATTGACTTTGCGTGAAAACCTGTTATGCAAACATAACAGTCTGAAAGTCTTTTTTGAAAGTCTAGTTACAGCTTGTCTTGTGAATAATTTTGAAATTAAAATTATATATTTGAAATGTATGTATTTTAATTAAACTTGTAAAATCTGCATACCAACCTGCATGATGGTAGGTCACACAGTATGTGAGGAAACGAGTTGGGCGAAAAACTTAACCAAAGTCAATGATGCATGAAATGTGGGTCAAAGTGACCTAATTCGGGTGGGTTGCTGGCAGACTCCTCAAGACACATCTGAAAATCAAGTCTGATAATCCGCAGTCATGTTTTACCAGAACTAATGTCAGACCTCAACTTAATTGAAATCATTCAACCATGAAATATAGGTCATGTGACCTCAATTTTTGGTGTGGTGAAAGGTAGTGACCTCATGCATCTGCATACCAAGTAATATGATTGTAGGTATTGTAAATCAAAAATCTGGCTGTGGACGCCGACGCGCACTGGGACATGGACGCCGAGGGTACTCCAATAGTCCCCCTCTACTTCGTAGAGGCGAACTAAAAAAAAATGTTTTGTTTCTTTTAAATTGGGGCAGACAGGCCCATTCATAATTAACTTTTTGTTCTTTTATTTCAACCTGAAACTATCATGCAGTCATGAAATTTATTTGTTACTTAGATGTGAATCTTCCTTAGAAGAAGTGTGTCGCCTCTATATGAAGTGAACATGTGTGAAAAAATCAAAGTCTTGGAAACAGGAAGTTGTTATTTGATAAACTTCAAAAGAGGAGACATGGTACCAGTCATCAAGTCTAAGCTATTTAATAAATATATTATAAACCCCTCAAACAATTGCAAAGAAAAGAGTTACGAAAATTCTGTACATGAAAACTATTATGTGAAAAACCTGAAAAGGGGAGACATTGTACAAATCATCATGTCTAAGCTATTTACCAAATATCTTGAATTGCAGAGAAAAGTGTAACAAAAATTTTGTATATGAACACTGTTGTCTGAAAAATTCAAAGTCTCGGGAAGTTGATATCCGATAAACCTGAAAAAAGGGAAACATGTTACAAGTCATCATGTTTAACCTATTTGCAAAATATCTAATCATTCTGTAAAGCAGTTGTAGATAAAAATGTTATGAAAATTTTGTATATGAGCACTGTTATGTAAAAATATTCAAAGTCTCGATAAACATGAAGTTAATATCCCATACACCTGAAAAAGAATTTAACCATGCAAATTTTATAAAAATAGGATAAGAAATGACTTCGTAATAATTTTATGGAAAAAATATGGTTTTACATGAATATGTAGGGAAAAATAAGTTTGTACGTTAACTAATGGCAGAAAACTGTATCACTTTCGATTTGACTACATGAACTAAACTTTGAAAGTAGATGCCAAGTTTATTTCACTCACATTAATACACATGTAATAAGCTATTCATCAGAACTTGATGCATTACATATTCACTTTGTAATTAATTGTGTGACTTTTTCCTGCAGGTCTGCAATCTTTATAAAGGACCTTATACAGAGGCTTCCTGTCAAGGTTGCTTCCATTTGGCCTTTCTGTCACAGGAAATTCATTTTCTTTGAATCAGCCAATCAGAAACAAGAATAGCATTTGGAGGCCATGTTAGTTGACATATCAGCACAAAATGAGAAATAATTACAAAGGACCTCATATAGATGCTTTTGAATCAACCAGTCAGAAACAAGAATTGCCCATGACGGCCATGTTATTGACAGATCTAGACCAAATGAGCAATCTTTATAAAGGACCATACATAGAGGCTCATTTGGTTTCATTTGTCCAAGTGGTTTCAGAGGAGTTGATGAAAATGTGAAAAGTTAACGGACGACAGACATACGGACAGATGGACGGATGGAGGCCATGTGATGACAAAAGCCAAAATGGCCTCTGACCTGGTGAGCTAAAAACTTTATAAAGGACTTCTCCAAGATGTTTCTTATCAAATATCAGTTCATTTGGCCTAGCAGTTTCAGAAGGGAAGATTTTTCTATATCAGCCAATCAGAAACAATAATTGCCTGTGGTGGCCATGTTGTTGATGGATTGGAACGAAATGAAGAAATTTTTATTTTAAAGGACCTCTCACAGATGCTTTCTATCAAATATCAGTTATTTAGGCCAAGACTTTTCATAGGAAAAGATTTTTCTCTATCAGCTAATCAGAAACAAGTACTGCCTGTGGCAGCCATGTTTGTTGACAGAATGGGACGAAAAGAGTAAATTTTTATAAAGGACTGCTCATAGATGCTTTGACGTAATGAGAAAATTTTTATGAAAGACTGCTCTTAAATGTTCCTGTCAAATATCAGTTCATTTGGCTCAGAAGTTTCAGAGGATAAGATTTTTTTCTATATGAACCAATCAGAAACAATAATTCCCCATGGCGACCATTTTTGTTGACAGATCCGGACGAAATGAGAAAATTTTATAAAGGACCTTATTTAGATGCTCCCTGTAGAATATTAGTTCATTTTGCCAAGCAGATTCAGAGGAGAAGCATTTTTCCATATCAGCCAATCAGAAACAAGAATTGCCATGTTTGTTAACGGATCGGGACGAAATGAGGAAATTTAATAAAGGACCTTATATTAATGCTCCCTTTTAAAATATTAATTCATTTGGCACAGCGGTTTCACAGGAGAAGATTTTTTCCATATCAGCCAACCAGAAACAAGAATTGCCTGTGGCCGCCATGTTTGTTGACGGATCGGGACGAAATGAGGAAAATTCATAAAGGACCTTATATAGAAGCTTCCTAAAAAGTTTACTTCCATTTGGTCCAGTGGTTTCAGAGGAGAAGATTAAAATGTGAAAAGTTAACGGACGGACGGACGACGGACGCCAAGTGATGACAAAATCGATATCATTCTCAGTTTGCACAATAACTTATTTCTACCATGGTTTTTAAAAATTAAGAGAAGTTTAACAAGTGAATAATCGGTGTGTTGTTTATCACGTTTATTATGATTTATTCGCTTCCCATAAGACCTCATGCTGTTTGCAATTGCTTCATCCAGTCTTATTCTGATGTTTTATGTTAGTTGTTTATGTGATTGTTTTTGAACAACTTCGAGTGGTTTGTCTTTTACATATTTAAGATAATGATTATGTTTAGCTAGATGTTGATAGAGCAAACATTTGAACATTTTTGTTTTTAAAAAACGGTAAAGATGTTCGCTTGTATGTCTGAACAATTCACGTCCAGTGTGCCCCACATATTGGCCCCCACAATTTGCTTTTGTTCAGGTAAAAGGCTAAATTATATCATAAGTTTTTCAGGTGATGTCAGATGGAAATGTTAGTGAAAAATTTCTATCGTTAACTGAAGATTCAACTGTACTATATTTTGTCAATCGGTGACACGTCGGCGCACGAATCGGTGCACGAATGTATCTTTGGATATCCACGTACACTCTTGTTTAGTATGCGAGATTCAGTGGCGTTACCTGCTTTGACACAATTGTTAAAGTGGAAATTTTGAGGCTGAATTTGGAACAGGTTTATAAGGCCTGGTAAACATTTGATTCAAAAGAGGTAAATTTATGTTGGGAGTACAGTTTTTAGTGCACGTGAATGTCTGTTCAAAGGTATTTGCAGTTATTTTGCCATTTCTTAAAATCATAATAGAGATAAACGGTCTAGCGACAACCGAAGGAACGGAAACCCAACTCAACGTATGATTCGAAAAGAGATAACTTGCTGGGGTTTAACAAATTCCTGTATCTGAATCAAACATTCTAGTCCGTCACAACGGTTACGACTTTGTGAAATTTTTTCAAATGAATTTAAAGACAATATTTTACAAGAATTTCCCAATTTTATCCCACCAATTACGTGTATGTGTACCACGTACACACCACCAACTATAGTCTTGCCTTGTTAAATGTGCAATGTTTCCAAGCGTCTTTGTTGATTAGCTCTTTCGTCCACGATTTTTGTTGGCGAGGGTTTTTGGAACCGACATAAGATAAAAAACTAAAAAACTAATTATCTAGTTATATATGAAGCTCTACGGCTCGAACTTTATTAAAAAATTTAAGACTTGAACATTTTGATAAACTTGACTTATCAAATTGAATTTTTGTTAAAAATTGAGAAATAATTTCAAATATATATTTATTCATTCAAGCATTTATTCATTAATTCGACTTTTTATTTATTTTTACAATATTTATAAACAGATCTTTTATCTTTGGAATATTGTAATTGTAGTGCTTTTGAGAGTGCGCTAATGACAAAACAGTGGAATGGAAGCAAATGAGGCGTGTATCAGTAGCAAACAAAAGTTTGATATATTTTCAGTTTTGCTATGTTTTGTAAAAAACGGCGGCAAATCTAGGAGGTTGTACTTTTCGATAAAATAGGGACAGTGGACAAAATTTTGCCTATATCATTGTAGATGTTTATAAAAAAATCAAGAAAAAAACACCAGTTGTGTCCTGCGTAGGATTCTCCCTTCTCAATAGAAGCTTTATTTTTAATGTTTGTTTTGGTGGTGATTGCAAGGCATATAACCACATAAATTGCAAAGATTATTTGATGCTATCTTGCGTCTGACTATCATATATATCCGTGTGATGTCATGTTCTGCGGTTCGCTCGATTACCAAAAAAAAAAAAAAAAAAAAAAAAAAAAAAAAAAAAAAAAAAAAAAAAAAAAAAAAAAAACACGCGACGGGCGCTCAAAATTTAAAGGCCGCATTTAGTGATTTGTAAGTGGTGTATTTCCAATAAACCTATTTAAATGGAGCAAACATAATATCATTTCAGTATTTGCTGCGCTAAAACAAATTATTTTATAATAATATTTCATAGGAAGAATATGGAATATATGCCAGAAAGAGACAATCTACATCTTACATGTGTCTATAACAAATACTAAAAATCCACAGGACGAAAGTCGTCAATGCCCATTTTTGGTTCAAGAATTTGGCTAAAATGAAAATTAGTTAATATCTACTATTTTATATTTTTTGCTTTGAATAATGTCTATTAAAAGAAAATCCAACAGAATTTCTAGTTTAATAAGTTCTACATTGATCACATGCTTTACTTGTGAGAAATTAATTAATTTTATGCAATATTTGGTACTATTTTATCGATTTTAATATAGATCGCACAATTAAATATCTATCAAGTACAAATGTTTGGTTAAAATATCTCCGTGATGTTTTTGTGCGATCATATCTATTTTGGACAAAACACCTAAACAAATTGAGTATTTTAACAGAAGATGTTAAATTCTAGTCAAAATAGTCAAATACACCTTTTCATTTTGTCGAAATGACGAAAAGTATACAAGGAAAAGTAATGAAATATTAAAAGACGATAATAAACAGCATTTTCACAACAACTTATTATTGTGTCACAAAATTTAGATTTTGGACCAAATATTCGGCTTAACGTACTTACTCCTTTGACTGCATGTAAAGGACTTTTCTGGATTTTTCTTTATCAGATATGCTAGGGGCCAAAAATAGAAGATCATAAATAATAATCATAATGTCGCACTAGATTATTCGGTGATATTCGATCAATTGTCTTCGTTTGACAAGGGTGCATTTAAAAACGACGACGAAAAAATGTAATTATTTACACAGACACCACTGTGTTTATTCAGAGCCTGTTATCAAAGAACTCGAGACATATAGAGAAATTGATTTCCTTTATCTTCATTCAAGATGGAAGATGGCATTCATTGTGGAAAGGAGTAGGTACGTTAAGCCCCATATTAGGCCCAAAATTTAGATTTTATGGCACAATAATAAGTTGTTGTAAACATGCTGTTTAATAATCGTCTTTTGATAATCCTTTACTTTTTCTTGTATACTTTTCGTCATTTCGACAAAATAAAAGGGTGTATTTGACTATTTTGGCAAGAATTTCGGTAAAAATACTCAATTTTTGGAGGTGTATTGTTCAAAATAGATATAATCGCACAAAAATTTAACCAAACATTTGTACTTGATAGACCTTTAATTTTGCAAAGTGTATTTTTATAGAAAGTAAATAATAGTTTATCGCTTTCACTTTTACAATTTACATAACGACAAAAATAAATTCATGTTGTAATACTATGGAATGGACTGAAATAAGCAAATTTATATATAGTATATAGTATATAAATTCATAAATAGTATCAATCATTTCTTATTTCTTTAACTGAATTTTAATTTTGAAGTGTAAAGATTTTTTTAAAACCAATCCGTTTTTTTATTAATGTACGTTTTATGAAAAGAGTCTCTCACATTTTGGCTATTCTCTCTTAAAGTAATCACAAAATCTCAAAGGAGGATTTAGATATTGATTTAATTATCTTACCGGCAACCTAATTTGGTGCTTAAAATATCACAGATGTCCTTGTGTGTCCTGTGCTCAGGAAAAAATTGCTGAGCTTTGTGAGATATTAAGTTCTGACAATGTCTTTATTTTTGCATATCTGGTACCGCCTCAAGCTTATTTTAACTGGCATTACGTATAAATATATGCCAATAGATATGAAACCTATCAAAACCTTTTTCCTTTATAAAATTCACTAATCCTATGAGCAAAAATAGTAGCAATGGAAAACGACAAAATTTTCCAATTTTTCAGATAAGTGGAAAAAACTAAGATCATGTATAAAAAATCGAAAATATACAAAACTTTTCGGAATCTTTATTATATTTAATTTTTTAAGATTTATAAAGATTCCTTTGATGGATTTTTTTAAAATTGGTAAAAAGTGAGTGACGCAGTTCATGAAACATACAATAAGACATCATGATCACTTATTTTAATTTTGGCACTTTTATCTATATTGTATTTAGAAGTAAATAAATAACAGTTTTGGCTTACAGATTGTTTAATATCTTTATAATCTTTAATTTATTTTTGTCTGCCATTTTTTTAATTTTATTACGAACATGATTTTCATAGAAAGTATTAACAGTAGTTTAATAGATTTCTTTTGAGGTTGGAATAAAGTTTTCCGAATATAGTCTTTTTAGATAAAAAAAGGAATGAATTTTATGTCAGACTCTACTGGATGTCTACATAGAAGTCTACATAGCTTTATTCTACTGGCTTAAATAGAACAGGTTTATTTGAAAATTTGCTCTGGAAATGAATCACATTACATGTATCATCTTTCTGCCTTTTAAATCTATATTAACGATTTTAGTAACGTATAGAAACAGTTGTTAATCGATCAAACGATGTCTTTTTTATTTTTTTTTATCGATCCATATACCAACTGGTGCAAGCTAAGATTTAAAGAAGAGGAGAAAATAATTCTCTTGTAGAGAAGATCAACGGAGGCAAATATGCTGTTGGTGTTCTCCACGGCGGAGCGTGGGGTGTCGGTGGAGAAATTATGGAGTGTCGATGGAGAAATTGTGGCGAGCCGGTGGAGAAAATATATCGTGTCGATGAAATTGCGATTCTGGCCCTCGTTTCACAAAAATTCGTAAAGTACTCGTAAACTTACGTCAGACATAAGTTCAAACGTAATTTTTTCTGGTGTATCACAAAAAAATCGTAGTAGTACGTTTACGACCAAAATCAATCGTAAGTCTGTGAGTGGTAGTGACCACTCGTAGGTCAGTCGTAACTCAGTAGTTTATCTCTTATAGAACAAAAATAGTTAAACGGGTTATTTTAATCAGCGTTTGCATCTAACTTTGAAATATTTCAACACAGGATGTTTATTTAAACAAGCAATATTTAAATCAAAGTCGGAAAGTCAAGGTAAAAAAATACGGACGTCATTGACATAGCCCTTATGTAAGACATATAAGAGTATTTCCAAAACTAAAATGCCAGTAAATGCATTTTATTTGCTAGGCTTGATGCTGGATGGGATTTCAAAAACCATCCCGAGGCATAATGAATTTTGTGACTGCATAATTATATGCATTTCATGCTCTGACGTTTGTGAAATTATGTTTTCATTTGGGATGTATTTTGTAATAATGTATTTATATGTTCTGACAAATTTACAGAGTTGAGTTTATCATCAATTAATACACAGTTGAGTTTATAATCAATAAACTCATTTTTTATTTCTAAAATTTGTAAGTTTAATTTCTGAACTAATCATTCAGTAAATATAATATTTGCTTCGTTGAATTTGTTTGACAAATATATGCATAGCACCATTTTGGTGGTATCTCAGGAGAAATGTACTGTTTACAAAATATTTATCAATATTTCTGCAAAAAGGTAGCATTGCAGGTTGAATTGGTGTCATCCCATTTTTCCAACTTTTAAAAATTAGCTCTTCCCATTTATCCAATTTTTAACTTTAGTTTTGGGTTAATTAAGGTGTTGTTTGTTTAGCACTAAATAGGTACTTTCAGTAAAAAAGACAAGAAACAAGTTCTTGTATGGTATTCCAACAAAATAGGAAAATATGCTAAAATTGATTTAAATTCAAACCCTTTGAAAAGCAAATGAAAATTAAAGTGTAAAACATTAATATAAAATCTTATATATAACTTAGATTAAATTTAAATAATATTGATTAATATTTCAGGCTTTTTGAGATATTTAAAAAAGAAAAAATAGAATAAAACCTAATTTTCTATGAAAAATATATAATATTTTATAATATTAATAATCTATTCAATGTTAATAAAATAGAATCATTTTTTATTTTATTAAGTTATTATGGTCAATAAAATAACAAATTTATTTTGAACTGAGGAATTTAGCCAAATTATTAATTTGATTATTTTTAATGTGAAAAATGGCCACTTTCAACGCAACTCCGAACTACCTCAGCAACCGGCCACCAGAGAGAACATCAACTTGCAAGGGCAAAAAGTAAAGACTCTTGGTCTGACAGAGCAATACAAGAACAACCCACTTACCCGACTCTCGATCAACATGTACGCCGAGCATCAGCACTTCCCCTTGTACCAATAGACCAAGATAAAGACTTATAGTTCCATGCACTAGACAACTGACGTATACATGTATAATTTCATGCACAAGACGACTATCCAACAGACGACGCAAAAGTGAGCAGTTTCAATGACTATGTGACAGAACAGTGTGTTGACAGAGAACCAGACCGCTGGAACCACTATTCGACTAAGGGACCCAGGACCACTAATCTTCCCTAAGGATGGCAGTGTCCCACCTGTTGAAACTTAGCTGAACATTGTAATGAAGTTTTGTGTAAATTATGTATAGTGCTGATAATGTGTAATTTTTTGTGTTGTGTATGTTTTGTATTTTGTTTATGTTTTATGATGCTTAATATTATACAATAAACATGTTTTATTATTGTTCTTTTGAAGACAATTTTTACAATTTATTTATTTCCTAAACAAATTGAAAAGTACAAATTATAATGAATATACAGATAAAACAGCTTAAAAATTATTGAAAGAAATGTGGGATTTTCATGTTAAAAAGATGCTAAACGTTTAAGGATTTGTATCTTTTCCTGGCGATCTTTTACAAGTTTCGTTGTCATTTTTTTCTATTTCGCTGCATGTACGTTCCAGACATTTTAAAGTTATCAGGAGCTAAATGTTTAGGCAGGTCCAACTCTTTCAGATATTCTTTTTTAGTCAAAATATAAGGGCAAACACAATGAAAAAAATCTAAAACCACCACCCGCCCTTTCCACCTCAAAGGCAAATCGTGACTTAGCCGTTTTTTATGAGTGAAAGTAAAAAGACATTCACTGTACATAAGGCGTCTTTGCTTGTATGGATTCTTTGTTAAATGCGTTGTCCTATTAGCTCGCCAAAAAGCAAGGCTATTCATTTTTCATTCAACTTAAATTGCAGATTTCTTACTTTGTGTTGACAAACCCCGCTTCAACCCGCTTGGTGCGCAACCACCTTCTCAGAATGTTCGTTTGTACACGGTGATTAGTCAAATAGGCAGAAGACTTTTTCTTCTTTTAGGGGCCTTTTCCTAATAACCTTTATTGTGGATCCATTTTTTCGAATTTTCCTGAAAATGTGGTTAAACAGAGATTAATTTGCAGTTATACAACTATTTTTATTTTATTTCAAGAAGCACATCTGTTACACGCCACGACGATTTAAAAGCAAACTTTAAATGAAAAGTTTTATTGTTAGTAAACAATAAGTGGTCTTTCGATTTCCGATCGTTTCTATGTCAAGGTCATCCTTGACATTTGACCTTGACCTCAAATTGTAGGTCTTTATGTGCTGACCATTTTTCCTCTTTATAGTTATTCATTTTTGTTACGGTTTTTGAGATATTAGACAAAGATATCATAGATTTCTTCGTGTATAACAATCGATTCTTATAAAACGAAGAAAATGAACTCGTAAGATTATTTTTAAATGATACATTATTTTTTACGTCAAAAATTATATTTGATCGTTTTTACAAGCCTTTTCAACAACACAAATCTCGTTACGTTACGATCTATAAATTCAAATGTGTTTTACAAACTAATCATTGCAGCTTGAAACTACGTTAAAGGGAAAGACCACCTTTGTAATAAGCAGGCTTCCTATAAGAAATCATACCTATGTAAATAAAAATAAATAACTTGCATAAATGCACAAGGATGTGCAAAAATCGAAATCTTCAAATTACATATAGATAGCCATCTTATAGAACTCTCCTACTTGCAAGGCATCTATATGGTGATAATTTTATTGATTATTGCCGATAGCTTCCGATTAGAGTGTGACGTCACTAAGTCGGTTTGTAACTGATGCTGGACATGTCAACAAAGAATTTGATCCGTCAATTTTTACCTAGTTCATTTCAAAATCACGCCATACTGTCAGGCTTTTAAACGTACTGCACAAATGAAAAAAGGAAATGTTCGAAAAATTTATTTGTCATCCCCGATCCGACAAAAAGTGCCGACAGTATCCATTTCCTCAGACTTGTGACAAAAACACCAGTCCTCGAGCTGCAAATATCTTCCTCCGTTACTGCATTTGGACATCTTATTACGTAGTTCCTCGATCTTCCGGCTCGAAATTATATGGAGCAAGTCCCAAATTTTCACTTTCTCTAGACATCATACGCGATTATCAATTGCTTACCTATTCACTTTCACTTTACAAACCGACTTCGTGACGTCACAACTAAACCAATAATGGCGACGCACATTGGCGCGGGAAATTCAAAAACCATTATTTTAAACAGCGATTTAAATAGTAAAAAGGGCAGATTCATATTTTTTAATTTGATTTTCATGACCAATTGACCGAAAAGCTTTAATATTTACAACTTTCAAAAAACATGGTCTTCTCCTTTAAGAAAATATTGGATGTTTTAGAATCATATTAAATCCCTTTTTAGCTCTAAAATGCTAAATGACCTAAAAAGTCAAGTAAGATTTTGCCATCACCTGGCGTCCGTCGTCCATCGTCGTAATCTTTTCTTTAAAGCTCTTCTCCTCTGAAACCACTGGGCAATTTTGAAACATACTTAGCAGAAATTGTCCTTAGGTGGTCCTCTTTCAGAATTGTGTCCGATGACCTGATCCGTAATCCAAGATGGCCGGCAGACTAAAAATTAAAAAAAGGGGGGAGAAGAAATTAAAAAATCTTCTACTCTGAAACTATTGTGCTAATCTTTACCAAACTTTTCTGAAAAAATCCTTAGGTTGTCCTGTTTCAGAATTGTGTCTGATGACCTGATCCTTAATCCAAGATGGCCACCAGACTAAAAATAGAAAAAAGTGGCGATGAAATTTGAAAAAAAATTCTCATCTGAAAGTATTCAGCCAATCTTAGCCAAACTTGGCTGGAATAGTCCTTGGGTGGTCCTTTTCTAAAATCCAGTCTGATGACCCCGACCCCCAAACAAAATGGCCTCCAGACCGAACATAGGACCCTATTGGAAATTCATGAAAAAAATTACAAGTCTGGAAACTACTTGCTCAACTGGAACCAAACTTTTGTGGAATGATCTTTCAGAATTTTGTCCGAAGACCTCACCTGCCAATAATGGCCACCCCAGCCGAACTTCGTTTTACATAGGCCCATATGAAAAATTTATTAAAAATATCTTCTTTACTGGATCTACTTCCTCCATTGGCACTTGACTTTGTTGAAATGGTCCCCAGGAGAACTTCTTTCAGAATTTTGTCTGTTGACCACATCCGGCAACCAAGACATCTGCCTTGGCCCAACTTTATCTGACGTAGGACCCTAAGAAAAATTCATTAAAATATTTTCTCATCTAAAACGTAACTCCATTGGAACCAATATTTGGTGAAATGGTCCCTAGATGGGTTCCTTACGGAATTGTATCGGGTATCCGCCAACCAAGATGGCTGCCTCAGCCGAACTTGCTTGTTCTATTCAAACCATAATTAATTCAAATGGTTTTAATGTTAACTTTATTTTGGAAACTGTATGGAAGGTGAGCGATGCCTGGCTCCTGGGAGCCAGTGGTTATAGATTCTTATTAATCAAAATTCTTATACGACAAGATCCGGTGGATGAAGTGGCTGCACTTTTAGTTGACATATTATATTTATATTGGTGGAATGATCTTTCAGAATATTTCTTGTAATATGCCAAAATATGTCCCAAGTTATTGTCAGTCAAAGTGAATAAACCCCGCCTATTATTAATCAGATGATTTTCAAAGACTGGCTTTCGGGCATATAACATGGATAAGCGTTTAATATGCGTTCGCCTATTATATCAACACTATTTATCTTTTGTAAAAATATGTAAAATAGTTGTATTGAAATTAAAGATTCTTACATGAAGAGTAATTTCTAAATAGTTTGGTTATTTAAAAGGCTACTGTTCGAACACCTACACTTTGATATTTCTGTGTAGATGTAATGAGGTTTTCTTGAAATAATACCTCGTATCCTTTTCAATTTTATATATTTTTCATGATAATATCGATTTGTAAGCAGATAATGCCTGTAATTTGCTTCCGTTTATGTGAAAGAACGATTCGGCTTAAATTTTCTTATTTGATAGAATTTATTGTATTTTATAAGAATTTATTGTATTTTATAAGGTATTAATATTCCTAACAATAACTAAATGACATCTTCAACCATTATTACTAAAACAGTAGCTGTTAAAGAGTACAACAATATATCATGAAATTAAACAAATAAAAAAAAAAAGAAATTGCAATAGATACTTACTGTGCTTCTTTAAAAGCAGACATTGTTTTACCGTTATGAATCCAGTTTATAACTAAACACCACAAAGATCCTTCCAAATCAGATATATTGAATTTAATAAAACTTACTGTTATCTTGGCGATGTCGTTTCAGCTATTTACCCCGACATTTCGAAATTCACCACTCTTATCCTAAAGAACTGACTTTGAATGAAGCAGTTGTCCTTTTCTGAATATAAGGAATTTTACATCTTACCTTTTATGGAGCTTGTAATAAAAACCCATTAGGACTCGTCAGTTACTTAAATAAATTTTTCCACAAGGGTTATTTTTATAAAACTATTTGAAGATATATGTATATTGTGTTCTTTGCAATCATCATCGAATCCCAAGTCATCAACTTACATCAAAACTAAATTTGTCAATATTTTGTTGCAGCAGTTAAGCAGTTCTGCTAGAAACCTTTAAGATTTTCTGTAATTCAATGACCAATGGTGATTAACTGGTTTATTCACATTTGATAAATATTGTAATTTGATTATTATTTCTACCCAGTAACTTAATCATGTACATCTGACAAAGAAATTAATTTGTTTTTCATTTATGGGAAAACTTTTCGAAGTCTAGAAATTTAAAAATTTTGAATTGTTTGATGTGAGTGTTCTTTCTGATGTTCAATAAGGAAGTTGGCTTAACTCGCGCTAACCATTTTAACCACGGATCTTTTACCACCGTAACAAATCGATTTAGTTTTACATATACCACTGATGAAGGCATTGTTGAAGACCTTGTCAAAATTAAAAAAAAAAAAAAAAATCAAAAATCATGAATGTGCCTTGGAAGGCCCTCTATCACATTGTAGAAAATATTTAAAAATCCAGAATTTGTTTTGTAAACTGATTTTGTTAAGTTTAAGAATTCTTATTTGATGGTTTTCCTATTTAACAATACCTAATGCTACTTTGATGATATCTTTTCCGTTAATAATTCAGATATTTACAGAAACACTATCCAAAAGAATTAACCTTGAATAAAACCTATCAAAGTAGCCTCAAATGCCCATTTCTGGACTCGGATATGTATATTTCTCAATGTACAATTTCCACCAAAATTTACGAGAAGAGGGACGATTTCTCATTCCTAATTGTTAATCCTATTCTATCACGGGGATGTTTCTTTCACTCTTGCCTACGGTGTATATATTTCTCAGCTTGTTGTTTATGCCTGTGTTTGAAGCAACGAACGCAACCTCTGTATAACTGAAAAATTTATAAGTCAAGAATTTCGTTACCACTAATTGATTGAAACGTTAACTATATTCTTTCATGATTATAAAGATTTGGTATGAAAATGTGGATGTACATTTTTTCAAAGATCAGGTCGATTGTCATGTTTTATGAATCATTTTGGAGACCTTTTACAGCTTCCGTTATGGTATGGACTCATGTATTGAAGGCCGTACTGGAACCTGTAGAAGTTTACATTCGACGATGGCTGTCTCGTGGACAATCAAGCTACATCTCCTATTTTATATTTCTATCAAATATATGAATTGTTTGTTTATCTTAAATTAAATATGGCTGACCACAATGGGAAAAATTTCTACGAAAATTTTGATAAAGCTCTTATGACCGATTTTTTTTTTTTCAAAAGGAATATTTGATAGAGAAAGGCTATGACTGTTTATGTTTTCATCCGAACAATTAGTAATTTACAGAGTGTTGATCCAATTTGACCATCAATATTTTTCTTTTTTGACGAAAGCCCAAAGAAATTATGGTCAAAGTTTCTGTTTCATTTCTTATCGTAAATCAGTTTTTTTTACAGTGTAAATATTTAGTGTTAGTTTACCTAAGAATCATGCAAAAAAAGATTTATCCATAAGAAGCCTACAAAAATAAATTTTTAAATTTTTGTTAAGAATGTCACTACATGTTAAAATTTATTGTCAATTTTGCTCTCCTAGCCTGTTTATGGGGGCTATATTTTACATATAAGGCACTGCAAAACTTAAAACAGGGGAGCAAACTCTTAATTGTGCAGTTAAACCTTTATAAATGTTTCATCTAATATATCTTGTGAACAGGCAGTTTGGAAGAAATTCCTGATTTTTCCAGAGTTTGTACATTAAGATAATAAAAAATTAAAATTAAATATGTGAAGCCTTTATTTCGAGTGTATCACTTTTTTGGTATATACATGATTCTAAGGTGAACTTAAAAGGACAGTTCTTGTTAAAGGATTTTGCCTAAGATCGACTTCGCTTAGAACCATACGAAATTGTGGGAAACAGCTATCATATACATTGATAATTCAGTTTTATGTATTTAACATGACATATTTATATTAAACAATACAAGGAAGAACCTTTAAATTCAAGAGGTTATTCTCAGAAATGTTTGCATGGCATATTCAATTAGGCATTATTTACCTTAACGCCGATTGTTGATTTACGACGGCTTTCATGGCCTGATTTCTTTGACACTTAAAAAAGATGTACAAGGTTTCGTCAGTTATAGGACTTTGTCCTAATGAGGCTATTTATTTAATATTTTTTCTATTGAGCTAAAAGTACACTATAGGACACTGACATTAAGCAAAGTTATTTTGTCATATCACCCCTAGTACACGCTGTATGACGGAAATTATACTATCTATAACTCTATGTCAGGCTTTTGTGGAGTGTGATTTTCGCGCTATATTTAATCATATGTGCGTTTCTGTTTTTATATTCATTTTTAATCAAAAGAAAGATTTTTCCACAGTCAACGGTATATCCTTTACACTACACAATAATGTTTTACATACTATTATCTATTATATTCTCTAAGGAGATTTAACGTTGAATGTCGGCCATCTTCGTTTTTTGCGGGATAGCTTAAGTTTGACCTAGATTATGAAATTTTTTAAAAATGCGCGCATTTCTTGTGTTCGGACGTTCTCTCGCGATTATTACTTTTAAATTTCCATTCAGGTGCGCCTTAAACCATTTTTGCATACTATCTTCTTCTTTTTTAATTACTTAATTATTACACAGCGTTAACAATGTTTACTCCCAGTCACGCGCTAGCGCGTGCAAATAGACACTTTCGGCAAACAAATGGCTGATTTTTCAATGTAAAATTCCCGTAGAGAATTAAAAACTCGACGCAGCTTAAAATACATCGTGATTTCTAAAAGTATTATTGCAACTAGGTTGCACTTTTTTCAATCTCCAAATAAACACTGTTTTAAAGGAATACGGCAGATAGTTTTTCTTAAATATCCTTTTTACCCGTTTCAACAAACCCTGACATAGAGTATAAACAGATTGTTGTAAAAAACCCGAAGGTCGTTTACCAACTTTTGAAAAATAGATTGCTGTGGTATATTTTATTGTTTGTCAGCTTGTACCCGCCAAAATCATGACTTCAATAGTTTATGTTCTGTTTTGAATTTTCCGACGATTATAAAATATTTATTGATTGACTGAATGTTTAACGTCCTGTGGCAAGTATTACATGCATATTCAGGACGAGAGCATATATTTAAGGTGATCATTAACTTGAAACTTCCCACAGATAGAATATTTTCATACTTTATCGGAATTTATTCTGTATCAAGGCAGAAGGAAAACTAGCAGAAATAATTTTTTTAATATGAAATGTTAAGATAGCAGTTATAATAAGCTTTCAGAAACAAAATAAAATTTAGGGATCAGCGTTCTTCTTTACGCAGTACCAAACAAAATTGCATTCATTATAATGAAAAATTGAGTTTCAATTTTTATTTTGAAGAAAATTTGAATAAATTAAATATGTCTGTCTTTACATAAAAACAAATATACTTTGGATAGATAATGTTGAAGAGAAAAATTGTATAAAGCATATATAAATCATCTTGTACTCCGCAATTCATATATACATTCCGCTCTTATTCCATGCCAGTGGACGTCCATTTAGGAGGAGATTTACCCCGGCGGAGAAACCGAGTACATTATCTCTTTATCACGGCTACTCTCTTGGTGGTCGAGTATTGATACATTCTGCCCAACCAACGGATGGGCCTTTAACAGGGGTTTTACCTGCAGGCGGAGAAACCGAACGGTCTTTTTCTTTACCCCGGCCGCTTCGGAGGTTCTCGTATTTAGATTGCACTCTTTCTAACATTTACCCTTCATTATCATTTTATATAACGGCTATATACAACAATATGCTATTTTTATCTTAGGTAAGAATACTTAATGATAATAATAAAATATATATTTTGAAGATATTGTAGCAGTTTTTTTTTTTTAAATAGTAATATCAAAATTACAAAAAATAATTAATTAGTAATGACACAATATCATACCTTGTCCGGTAAAATTAATTTTAGGTGTACTGCAGTATAGGTAACGCATTCCGCATTTGGCCAAAAGAAAATTCCGGACTAATTGACGTATGTAGCATAATTCAACTTTGCGTTACGCAAATTCACATAAAAGTATTTCATTCCTAAAATAACATATTGGAAATTTTATAATCTAGGAATCATTTAAACGATAATGTAACAGGATCTTTATCTTTCATGATGTTGAATAATTGTTTTGCAGAATTGGATTTCCTACCGTTTAAACCATTTTCGTAAATATCATTCGCCTTGAGTAATAAGGTATATATAACAACAGATCTAATGAGCCGAGTAATAAGCCCATTTTATACGCTAGGCGTAATTATCTCAGTAAAATAAACATGAATAGCCAAAAAAAATATCTTGTCTTCATCGAATGCCATACAAATGAGCTTGATTATCACAAACAACGGTCCTTTGAAGGTCTTATTACACCAGATAATAGATATTAGTATCCCTTATATTAATCAGCATGATAGATACTGGGTAATATAGTATAGTTTCATTGCATTTTATACATGATCAAACTATATAATTGTACTAAGGTACTAAAGAACTTTGAGCTCATGAACAAACAATAAGAAAATATCCTATTGCAAAATCGTTATTTGGAATATATTTCGCAAATGAAAAAATGTGTTTTTTCCTTCGGCGATTTTTTCTACCCAATCATGCCAATCCTAATCATGTTTGTTTTTGGACTTGACGATGAAAAACATAGGCAGTTATTTTACATCCGTTTTTGTGTAATCTGTGGTTCATATTTAAGTTAGATCACCTTCCTGTGCATTTTCGTATCGTTCTCAAATTTGCTCAGCCATTGACTTTTACTCTCGGTTTTTTTCTCTCCTCTTTGTATACGCTAAAAATCCGAATGTTAGTAATTGTCACATGTCTGACAATAAACTAAATAGTAATTTTAATTTTAAAAAGACAAATTGTTGTTTGTTGCATGAAAATGAAAAGATATGGGGTGAATGTTAAAAGAGACTGCACTCCAACCAGGAGAAAAACAAGAGAGAATTAACAAATCTAGAGGTGCCCGCAAGGCCTCCCATAAAAGTGGAATACCATTCCTTGTGAAAAACTCTAAATTACCCGAAATAAAAAAATCGTGTATTTATACGTGAAATAATACTGCTCTTATCTGAATATTATCAAACATTTACAGAACAATATACACAAAGACAAACCTATGCCCTTGCAAGACATGTGGTGGAGTTAATTCATTTAGTGAGTACCAGACCTTCCCCCATCAATGTTCAAAGGAAAAAACTCTTGATTATTTAAAGCTTAAACAACATGCAAATATCTAAAAGTGTTATTTATCTTGTCAAATAACACAAAAAAGGTGAAATGGTTTGTGGATAGAATGGGATGACTACATTTTTAGAATCGATTACTTTGTTTTATGAATACGCGAACTTTTCAAAAATTTTAGAATTATCTTCATCAGTGTAGTTATCATTTCCGAAAAGAACAAATTCAATATCAATGTCATTATCGTTAAGTACCGAGAAAATGGTTACTCTTTGGTTTAAATACAAAAGACATTCAAGAAAAAATGGTATACATCCTCACAGGGCGAACCGCAGCTACATTTAGGACAAGTCAATACGTTTATTCTTTTTAAATCAGCGTTAAGTAAGCTACAGTGATATCGTAGTCTTGTATGGAGAATGTTTAACCTTCGAGATCCCTCACCCTAGTACTCTGGGGCTTTGCAACAAGAAAGATAAATAAGCCTTTTAAATGTTGATATTTTTGGTCTATTTGTTGTGGATATGTCTAAGTTATTCCAAAGTGGATGGTATAAAAGAATTTGCTGGTGCTCGTAATCTGAATCTTGGAAGAACGTAATTATCATTATTTCTTAGGTTGCATTCGCTTGTATCCAATATCTTCTTGGGGAGGCAGTTGTATAAATATTTAGGACACAGCTGATTGTGCATTTTATTAAAAAAACGGTTAATTTTCTTTACTTTCGTCTATTAGCTAGTGTATCCCAACCTGCTTCAAAATACAATGATTCTTTAGGAGCAAATTTAGTTAGTCCTGTAACTATGCGGGCAGCTTCGAATTGTACTTTTTGTACTTGATCACCATCTTTTTTCAAAACAACAATCCCACACTGCACAAGCATACTCCATTACGGGTCTAATAAAACTAAGATTAATATTTGATAGGGCCTTTGTTGATAAAAAAAAATTTAATTTTCGAAGGACATTAATTTTATTCATTGCTGAAATTGCTTTTTTTCTATGCTTCCGTCAGACGACAGTGTCTGTGATTTTTTACAATTTCAACGTGTTCATTATCAAACGAGATATTTATTTTAGGTGCTTTGTTATTTGAATAATAAGCGCTTTGTTTTCTTTGGATTAAAGTCAACAAGCCATGTTTTTGCCCATGTATCTAGTTTACAGAGGTCTGCGTCAATTTCAGACTCAAGTTGAGGAAAATTATTCCCAGAGTACGACAGTGAGGTGTCATCTGCAAAAAGTCTTGCCAAATTGTTAAGATTATCGTTGATATCATTGAAATACAACAAAAATAATAAAGGACCTAGCACTGATTCTTGTGGGACACCGGCCGTTAATTTTTTACGTTCTGATGATTCGTTATTAACAGTTACAGTTTGTAATCTATTATTTATGTAGTCTTTTAGCCATTCAAGTAAGTTTCCCGATATTCCATACGATTCTAATTTTTTAAGAAGTCCTTAGTGCCAAACTCTATCAAAAGCCTTTGGTATATCACAAAATATTATAGTTGTCAGCCGATCGTCTAAATTTTCGCATACTCTGTGGTATAATTCAAGCTTTCATACGATTCTAATTTTTATGCCCCCGCCTTTAGGCGTCGGGGGCATTAAGTTTTACTCCTGTACGTACGTACGTCCGTACGTACGTCCGTCAATTTTCGTCAAAGATTTCTCCGCTTGTGTATGTTGGATTGAT
>JAULBM010011839.1:0-11649 GCA_032357055.1 Geukensia granosissima
CGGAAAATTTAGCCTTGTAACTGGCCGCCTACGGACCACTCAAAAAGAGCTGTTACAAGGGTTCTTTAGCGTGCTTAGGACGTGGCATTTCCTAAACACGGGGCGTATTTAACGTCTCCCTCCGGACGGATTGTGAAGTTACTCTGTAATGTGATTGTAAGTTTAAATTCGACTGTCATTTGGTGGATGGCTGTATCATGGACAATCATGCTATATCTCCTATTTTTGTATTGTTCACTTGAAGTTTCAATTGGACCATTGAAAACACTTCTTCAGCTTTAGGTATTGGCTGGTTGTGCTGTCGAGTGATAATACATGATTATACTTGTATTAAAAAATAGTATAAAATAAAATTCCCTTATTTTATGTATCTTGCCACAGGCCAAATCATCAACAATTAAAAATTTACATGTAAGCATATATTTCAAAATAATCCTCAATTTGAATAATATAAGGTTTTGTATTTAATTTGTATTTACAGTTAAGTTAAGAATTGCTGAAAGCTGAAAGAACTTGGTGAACTCGGCTACGATTGGGACCATTCTTCAACTATTCTCAAGCCTTCTTTTCAAATTTATCATAAATATTTCTATAATAAAAGCCAAATATAAAATCAATTTATATAACAAAATTGGATATTTCAGTAATGATAGTGCACGCTAATATTTTACATAAATCCGGTGGTACATAAATTAAGTTTATCTAAACATTTAACATTTATAAAAATAAATTAAAAATAATTCAGCATTTACACTGCTCTTTTGATTAGAATTTATACCTTAAATTATATAATTGTGTAGAATTGACCTAGTTCAGAAAACCTATAAGTAGGTGTTTGTCAATGATAGTCTTAGATTACCATGTTCAGTTGTAAGCATTTGTGACAAAACAACTTCAGAGAAAAAAAACCTCAGACTAGGTCTGTAGTCACTATCAAAGTGCTTTTTGTCAAAGAAAACTTTGAGAAATTAAGGATACCTTGTCAAACGCCTGTTAACACTATCAAAGTTGAATTTAACAAAATTGCATTATTCTCAAATTCGCCAATTCCCATCAAAGTATCGAGTAAAATAGTATGAAATTATATTGCAGCAAATTCGGCCGATTATTTATTTTTTTTTGGCCGCCGGGACATTAAAATCCATGAAGTAAACTTTGATAAAGACAACGGGCCTATTTCTCGAAATATCAAGTGGCTTTAACTGGCGATTAAAATAATCATAATGTTTTCGTACAATGTATGAAAGTGAGAGAATTTTAGTCATTAAGAAGAGGTGCAACATATTTTAATCTGTTGGAAAACCCTTGCAAGAAATTAGCATCTTTTTATATTATCTTTTCTCTTGAGAAATCACGATAGTTTTGTATAAAATAGGTTCTTTATCGTTATCTGCTTTACTAGTTTTTATTGAAAATTTAGTGTGTGGTTGACTGATGTACTTTAACGTCATATTTCCTCTTAACAGGACGTTTAGTGAATTGAAAACCTCTGAGCAGAAGATACTTCTCAGGAGAGTCCGTCAAAGTTGTCCCAATATTCATTTTTGCTGTTGATATTTAATTTTCTTAGACCCTAATTTCTGAATATATAAAATCAAAATAAGATATGAAAATGAATAGATATGAGGTAAATGACAGAGAGACTTCATCCCATGGATATTAGCAACAAGGGCGAGATTCCATTTGCCGTGAAAAACTCTATATCACCCAGAATAAACAAGGACGAAATTCCACTTTTTAGAAAAGCTCTTTATCGCCCCAAATAAATAAAATGTGTATACAGTGTAAGTAAAAATAATACTCCTCTAACCTGAACATTATCAAAAATTTACATGTATATAAAACATTTAACATGAAGACAAACCTATATTTGGGGCAGGCACATGAGACATGAAATGGAGTTAAACTAGTTTAGTAGGATCCAAATCCTTCACTACAAGTAGTAAGAAAAATTTAAAAAAGTAGTAACAGACGAACTATAAAAATCAAACAGAAACTCGCCTAATCCGACTAGAGAGTATCTGAATAACAAAGAATCACTAAAAGACAGAGCAACCTGCAGCATTTTTCGATTCTGTTTTAATAGATAAAAACACGTAAATTTTACAACACACACATAAAAAAAAGAAAAAAAGAAAAAAAGGGGGGGGGGGGTCAGATACCCCAAAACGCCTGTGCATTTTACGTAAAAAAATTTACAATCAAACATATATAAAGAGGCCACCTTTGGGTAATTAACACAAAAGGTGTTAAAATAAAGACCATTCATGAAAAATCTTAACCATTGGGGAAGGAAAAGGGTGGTCTTTAATATATATATTGGCTGCTTAATGAATGTGAGCACAAAATCAAGTTAAACTGTATTTGTTTGGGGCGATTACGCTCGTCTCAAGGAGTAGGGTTCCACCCTTGTTGAAGGGTGTGGTCTCAAGGGCTCGTCCCAAGGAGTAGTATTCCTTGTTGAAGGCTGTGATGACCTCTAGATTCAACAGTTCCCTATGTTTTTTTTCCTTAGATGGATGAGTAAAGTATCCTTGATATATTTATCTTTCCTTTTGTATAATTATGCAGTCACAACCTTATAGCTATTTTCATATTCACATCTATCAACAGTATACATCATCTACAGTCTTGACACATTCATGTAAATTTTTCAGAATAAAAAAATCTTCAAAATATGGGGTCAAGTAAAGGCGTTTTTTTCACTGATATAACTGTTCATGGTTTATTTTTCTTTACCAACCCGCAGAACTTGGTGGCGGAATCTTTTGTTGTAGATTCATCAGATTATAATTATACCAAAAAACTAAACCTTGGTCCAAGGTAGGCGACGTATTTACAGAATATCACACCGTGCATATTAAGAACATTAAAAATTAAGCCTTTGGCGTCTACAAAGAGCTTAATTTTCCGCCCCTACACAAACCCTGGCTATTTTCTGCGACAGCTTTCTGTCCCTTCTACCCTATTTTGAAAATGGAGCAATTTGACTTTGGCAGTGAGATTTGAAATCTTTTGCGGTTCCAACAACGCTTGACAGGACGCTAGCCATACAAGAATATTATTAATTGGTGGATGTAGACAAAAGAGATATGCTTTGGTTGGTTATGATACAGCCAAACAAATAGTAATAATTACAAACATCTGCAGGTTGCATTGAGGCCTGATATAATTGACAAATATCCACAATCTAAAACACACTGGAAGTGAATACTGGAACTGGTGCTAGTATGGGCTTAAAAAGTCAGAAAACGCCGTTTTATTTTGTAAAAAGGTGACAGCTACTCTGTCTATTCTTTACAAAACTTAACTTCGTCGTCAAATGATTTAATAAAACTGTTTGTTTGTAAATAGAAAACGCATCTTGCAATAACTGCCTACAAGTATGGGAACTTGTTTTGAGATATCAAAAGTAATAGATTGTTTTTCATTAACTTGATATTAATTCATATTTGGAATCACTTTCCGTGTAAATAGACGCTGTTAGAGTTAAATTAATCCTAGCAGTCAACTATAGAAACAGAGGCTCTAGTATTGCTCACCTGACAATCGATTCCGCTTTTGTCATAATTAGCTTTGTTTTTGCCAGAATACTAAAAAAGTTTGGTAGAGGACCATTCAATGACCCTTCCACTATGTATCCACCAAATATTGGTTAGTCCGCATAGATCCCAAATACAATTTTGGTAGTTCATCTATCTTTTAATACTTAGTTCTTGGGAACATTCAAAGGAAAATTCCACCAAATATTGGTTTTAATTGGCTCAGCAGTGTCACACAAGAAAATTTGTAAAGTAAAATCAAGGGTCTTAAGTAAAACTGGACCAGCCAACTCGATTAGTCGATGGGTGTTGGATACAATTTTGAGAAGGGGCACCTAACGACCATTATACTAAAGATTGATTCCAACTGGTCCTGCATTTCAGACCAGAATATGTTAAGTTGAATCAAAAATAGAGTCCCATGTTAAACTTACTTCGGCAGGTTGGACGGTAGGATTATGGATATAATTTGGTAGGGGATCATCTAATGTTTATTCCATTAAAGTGTGGTACCAACTGACCCAACACTTTCAAACGAAAGATTTTCAAGTGGATTTACCTTAGGATTCCACAATAAAACAAATTCGACTTTGGTTGCCATCTTGGTCGGTCGATGAGAATACAAAATATAATATTGGAAGAGAACCACAAAAGGATCATTCCACAAAAGTGTAGTTCTAATAAGTCAGCAGTTTCAGAGAAGATTTTTTCTATTTTAGTAAGGCGGCCATCTTGATTGGTGGACAGGAACGTTTATTCATTAATTATTGGTTGCTTAACATGCAGCGCCCAACGGGCGGCCGGGTATAGAAATAGGTCGTTCGATTTATCCGCCTGCAGGTAGAACCCTTGCTAAAGGGACATCTGTTAATTCGAGTGGGATGTATCAATACTCGAACTTCCCTTCGCAATGGTTGTGCCTGGGAAAGAATAGGCTATGGTATCTCCGCCCTGGAGGCACTAGTCCTCTAAAAGGGCGCCCCTGATTGTGGGGGATGTATAAATTCACAATTCGTCAAGAAGGAGACGTGAAAGACGCCACGTGTTTAGAAAATGCCACGTTCTAAGCATGTAAAAGACCCCTTGTAACAGCCCATTTTGAGTGGTCTGTAGGCGGCCAGTTACAAGGCTAAATTTTCCGCCCCTATCCTTTTCCAGTGGCAGTCTAAAAGTCCCTCCTTAATTTCGGTCCCTTGGTCACAGTATACATATTGATTTATTGTTTGTTTACTTGTTTCCTTTCTGAATATGCATGAAATATTTGCCACTGGACGTTAAACAACAGTCAATCAAACGTCCAGCGGCAAATATTTCACGCATATTGAGAAAATGTTCAACAATAATCGGCATTGACACAACACGGCAAAGGTTTTGAATGTCACTGGAAAACGCGAATGATAGGTAAGAATGAAAAATTTAGTCTTTCGTAGCGGAATTAGCTTTTTCTTTTACTAAAATTACAATAGGGATCATTTACGTATAGGTAGTGTGATATTCTCCAAAAAAGTCACCTACTATGGTTGAAGGCAAGACTTTCTGTAATATTACCTGGCAACCCCCTACAAAGGGACCTATCCTATCTGCCATTTTGGGATCGCCCTGTCTCAGCTATGTGGGTCGAGTCAAGGAAAGAAGTTTGCTGGAGTTCCATTCGTTCTATTGGGGATCAGGTCAATCACCAACGATCATCATCAACAAAAATTAATAGTTAATAGTTAGGAAAATTGTGCCAAACAAGAGGACGGAAGACGGACGAAAAATGATGGCCTTTGGGTCGGGTGAGCTAAAATTACTTAACATTATAGAATTAAATGCATTTTTTCTAAGTTTCAAGCGATATGAAAGACAGTGACGAGCACATTTTGCATGAAGCGCGGAAGCGCTTCATGCTAACAATGTGCCGAGTCACTGTCTTTCATATCGCTTGAAACTTACAAAAATGCATTTAATACTTATAATTACATAATTAAGTTAGTAAAATAATTAATTAAAGAGTTTTTAACAATAATTTTACGAACACGTGGATGCCACATGCGTGAAATAGTCACTGTGTTTCATGCGATATGAAAACAGGTAACGGGTTATATATCTTGACCAATAATAAAACAGTATTTAAATGAAATACTAACATACTGTAATTATTGGACAATGAAATGTCAAATATATTTACAAAATGCTGCATAAAGCTTTTAAAATAATTACACAGTAAAATGTGTATTTACAGTCATTGTTTTTTCTACTTGCCAACAATCTGTTTGATAAAAGAGAGAAATGAGAAATGCAAGGTGCTA
Organism: Geukensia granosissima; assembly: GCA_032357055.1. Classification (NCBI taxonomy): domain Eukaryota; kingdom Metazoa; phylum Mollusca; class Bivalvia; order Mytilida; family Mytilidae; genus Geukensia; species Geukensia granosissima. The sequence continues at coordinate 5,834 of JAULBM010011839.1, forward strand.
TTTTTTTCAAGAACTTGTTTCGTAGCCCCAGAAATCTAGTGCACTAAAGGCAACAGAAATTATGCAAGGCACTTTCCAGAAAAAGTGTTGATTGTGTCTTTCTGGTATATATTCCATATTCTTTCTTTTAGATATGCTCTAATATTTCTATTTCTTGAATATGTGTTGAGAAGTGGTATTTGAGTTAGCTCACCTTCATGAAAGTCTTTTTTTTCAATCATTATTGTGCTTTTACATTTTAGATCAGCTGGTATTTTATTCCACAGTTTTACTGGACTACTTCCAGGAACAGTTTATAATTTATCTATATATTTGATGTCTGGGACTTCAGTTATTGACATGTCAGAAAGTACTGCAATTACAAGTAAGTTAGAACAGTATTTTAAAACAAAAAGAACATTTGTCTAGGTCTTTATTTTATAGAAGAAACATGTTCTTAAGTATATCAAGAAATCATTTTCACTGTATGTCACTGTCGTCCTTAAATTGGTTTTCCATATCTCATTTTTTCTATAATGATTTTAAATTAGAATTTTTCCATTAGAATGTATGAACCAGGTTGAAGGGCATGTTTGACATGCAAAAAAACATACACAAATATTATGGAAACATACATTTTTAGTAATGGAAGAAGTTATTTAGAATTTCATTTCAACCCTTTTGCACTTATTTGAATTGAAGAACTTTGTGATATTTTCATGGAAAAAATTATATATTATTTGTTAATTGCTTTTTTCTGTTTTTATCAACTTCTGAAACTTTTATTTGCAGGAAATGATTTACAGTGTTTAATTACACATACTATGTTTTGATAAGTTGCATCTAGTCAGCCATTATTTGTTTAATGTAGATTACCTTGACCATGCTTGGTCATGACATGTTTTGATATCTTACTCCTGTAATTGATATCAATTTTGACCCAATAATTTTGCTAAAAAATTTCAAAAAATTAAAAGTGGCTAATATATATCTATTATTTCATATTGTTTGTATTAAATTATGTCTAAAAAAGTAAAATCCATATTTGGATCTGCAACGGTCACAAATTGCTTTAATTATGAAAAAACTAAATTATTACTAAATTTGATCAAATTGTCAAATTTAATAAGTATAGATGGCACAAAAACAACAAAACCAAACTTTGCATGATTAAAGATCTACCATTACACATGTTTAGTTAGCATTATCTTTATGATGTTTTTGTGCATTCTATATTTTAACAAAACACATCCAAAAATGTTATGTTTTTTACAGAAAATGTTACATTCTTGTTGAAATTGTTGTTTTGTCGAAAAAGTGAAAATTGTATAAGAATCAATTATGGATTATAAATTATTAAGAGGCGGTTATTAATCAGCATTTTCACAACAATTTGTTGTTGTATCACAAAATCTAAAATTTGGGCCAGATATGGGGCTAAATGTACTTACTCATTTGACTTTTTCAGCTCCTGTACCTGTAGATGATATAAATGTTACAACACATGATACTAGCAGTCTATTAGCAAGCTGGTCCATCACCAATCCCCTACAGCAGCATCATTTTGAGGTAAATTTAATTCCTCTTAAAAGCTGCAATAATGTTATAGCAGTTATATTTATTATATAGTCAATTAAAATACATAAAAAATGAAAAGATGTGAAAATGTGTTATTGTCTAAAATTGCAAAATTATCACAAAAACTGCACATTTTACAATGTGTTATTAGTCACTAAGTAGAGTATAATTATAAACATGCTTTATATTAATTGCAGTAAGGGCAAATGGTCTATATGAGGTTTTTAAAAGATTCGTCTTTAAAGAGTATTTTTATTATCATTCACTAGTCTGGTTTCAATATGCTGTACAATTAATGTACATAAATGTAAAGCGTGGACGTTATGTCCTGGTTGTTTATTGGTAGTGTGTTGGAGGTCATGGATTTGATGTCTGATTTGGTATTGTGGCCTGCCTTCCTGTTTACTGTAACCTTGTGAGCTAGCATGTTAAAATCTGACTCCGCAGGATTCATTCATTTGACAGGAAAAGAGATTCTTTTAAGTATCCAAAGGTGTGGTCAGTGTAGGATGTCGGTTCTGTCTATCTTAATGCTGCTGGACGTTAAGCAACAATCAGTCAATCAATCAATATATTTTAACCCAACAAAAAAGAAAAAGAATTTTAAAAGTTTTAAAATTGCATTTTAAAGTGTGTTTAATGACTTGATGAAAAGAAAAGTAGGTCACTGGGCAAAAATTTTAATGCTATGAAATAAATAAATCAGTAGGACTTCAAAAATCTGACAAAAATGGCAGAACATAAGAAGCAACATTCTTAATGCTATGTTTATGAATGAATAGAACCAGTTTAAATACCTTTAAACTCCAGTAAAAATTGATCTATATAATTCTTCAGGTGAAGGTATGTATGCAGTCTTTTTGCTTTGAATAGTAATACCTTCAGTATGCAGATAGGATATATGCAATAATTTTTATATTGATTTACAAAGTGATGTACTTTCATGGCATTTCAAAAAAATAGTAGCCACTTCCTATAACAGAATTAACCGGTCACAGTGTAGGATGATTAATTATGCAAATCATAGTAGAATTAAAACTTATAATCACTTTCTTCCAGATCATGTATGAACCAGCAGATGGCTCAAGTAACATCACATTGCCAAATTCCCTTGCTCTTCATGATGTTTACAGTTACCAGTATGAGATCACCAAATTACAAGCTGGTGTCCTATATACAATATATGTCCGAGCTGTCCAAGTCTTCAATGATCTCAAGAGTTATAGTTCTTGGGTCACTGTCAATAAAACAACAAGTAAGTTTTCCTTGCATCAGATTGTTGATAAATGATTTGAAGCATACATATGTTATTTCATTTTGGATTTTAGAAATGATGTTAGGTTTGATGCTGCACATGTAGGATTCATTTTGTAGGATCTACTCATATGCCGAGTTCACACCTAATGCGAATTAATGCATATTATCCAATGCACATCGAGCAAATGTTAAACGTTTCAATGTTTTCCATGCGCATTTAATTCATCTTGACAAGTGTGAACATCTTTGACATCGTCAATTCACATTCAAATGAGTATTCAAGTTGTTTCATCAGATGTTGCCATTTATTCAGTCAGTTTTGTCATATTTTTACCTCTTAAACATGATTTTATCCAATGTTTTAGTTTTTTTTGTCTCAATTTAAAAAAAAAATGCAGGTTTCAGAATTCACTGTTTCAACATCTTTTTGTTTTTTTAGGACCACATCCTGTAACAGATTTATCAGCAACAGTTTCCGCTCAAGATATAACATTGTCATGGCAACCAGGTGTAAACAGTACACAGGACAGATTTTATATCTGGTTCCGACCCATGTTAAATTCCTTTGTGTCTGCCCAGTGGAAACAGGCAGTGGCAATTAATAACCACATCACATTGAAAGGAATGTTTGCCGGAGAGAGATATGAACTGATCCTGTTTGCAGTCAGTATTACAGAAATGAGCATGCCAAGAAATGTATTTGCTGAAGTTGGTAAGAGGTTGTTTTACAGTTGATTTTACAAATGCAGTTTCTGATCAAAATTTTTTGAATAAAACTACTATTTGAAGACAATATTGACAATATTAAAAGGAATTTGTTTCTGCTATTCAGAAAAAAAATGTGCAATGTGAAATATAATGTTTTTAATTCTGCCTATTTAAGATACAGTTACACATATATATACATTGTACTGCATCTGATTTGATTTATTCTAATAAATGTACAAAGTTTTTATTGCCTTTAGTTTCTTATTCTGGTTTGGCAATTGGCAATATGCCTGAAATACAGTTCTGTAAATCACAGAAAAAATACATTTTGCTATAGTGACTTATGGAGTTGAAATGTAAGCCGAAGATGTAATTCAAATTCCAGCATGCATGTTACTGTTTTTATTACCTTATTATAACGCAAATTATCAGAAAAACTGCTTATTCCTTTCTGAAAAGGAATTGTGCAATTTTCATATGGACAGGTATTATGAATTTATAAAGAATGAAAATATAGAATAATATAATTTTGTGTTTACAGCTCCATTGGCTATTGATGACATTGCAGCATCAGACATTACAACAGATTCCATCACACTATCATGGTCTTACAACACATCAGCTACTTATATTGAGGAGTTTGAGTTGACATATAAAAGTTACCATAGTAATGATGAACAAACACTGACGGTTGATGCATCAAATTCAACCTCTTCTGTCAATATCAATAGTTTACAGTCTGGGGAGACTTACGAGATTAGTATTACAAGTATGGCAGAGAATCTGACATCGGAAACTAACAATTTTAATGTGACAATTAGTAAGTATGATAGATGAAGTAGTTTTGTTTTACATCATTGGATGATTTCACATTCTATCCATTTAACATACAAAACCATGCTTTAAATATTTGGTTACTTCATTTTTGTTTCTCAATGTATTTCATATAAAATTACATTTTTAAAAACAATATTGTGAAGACATTTGAAATTGGACACATTTATAACTTTCATTTGTTGAATGGGACTAGTTTACAGTTTCATAAGATAATTTTAAGATAATTATAACTGTAGACAGCAATTTGACCACAAACTCTAAATTTCCTAAATAATTTTTATATTGATATAGAGGACAATTAAGAATTGAAAACTTAAGTATTTGTTTAAATCATCAACATTCTTCAACTCTACTTTAAAGGACATTTCTGAGAAATTTGCACTGCAATTATTTCCCTGTTAAATGTTCTAAGTCTTATGAAATTTGTCCAAAATCAGCTTCATAACAGAGTTTTTGCAAAATGAAACATGCAAAAGGTCACTTCAATGTACATGACTTATCTCTCTCTCTCTCTTAGTAGATGTCCCTAGTTCAAGATATTGGCTTGTCTTACAGTGCGAAGTCATAATTTATGTTCTGACAAAAATGTATTCATTTTGTTTATTTTTAGAACCAGTATGTCTGACAGCATTATTGGAAAATTCAGCCTTGACAACCAATGAAATCATAAGCATACATTATACTGCAGTCCTTAATCAATTTGATCACTACAAATTTTCTCTTGTCAATGACACTCATCGACCTCCTGTGATAAAGAGCAGACAAGATACAAATCGAGTGGTCACATTTGACAGGTTAACTGGAGGAAGTGTATATCAGGTGGAGGTGGTCTCTGTCAGTGGATCACAGTCCAGTGATCCAAAATATATCTCTATTCTTACTGGTAAGAAAAAAATTTAGGAAAAATTGTGGTAACAGTTAAATGCATGCTTAATGATGAAAACACAATGAGAACACTATTTAGGTTAGACCGGATGGTGTGTGACTATTTTGATTAGCCAATGCTGATTTTATCATCAAATAAATTTAAATAAAATCTGGAAAAAAGGCTGAGCTGTGTCGAAAAAAAAAAAAACAAACTTTTACATTTAATATTTGTATCACTTCTTTGTTGTTATGGCCTTTGATTTTGCAAACAGTTTTTAGCTTACCTGGCCTAAAAGGCCATGTGAGCTTTTTCCATCACTTGGCGTCCGTTGTCCGTCCGTCCGTCATCTGTCTGTTTCCGTCCGTCGTCCATCCGTCCATAATTCACATTTTAATCTTCTCCTTTGAAACCACTGGGCCAATTTGAACCAAACTTTGGTAGAATGGTCCTTGGATGGTCCCCTTTCAGAATTATATCCGGGGTCGTGATTGACCATCCAATATGGCTGCTGATACTAAAAATAGAAAAAAAGGGGGGTGGTTTCTAAAAAAATCTTCTCCTCAAAAACTGCTGAGCCAATTTATGCCAA
>JAULBM010011850.1:0-11649 GCA_032357055.1 Geukensia granosissima
TCTTTAACGTCTCCCTCTTGACGGATTGTGAATTTATACATCCCCCACAATCAGGGACGCCCCTTTTAGAGAACTAGCTTCTCCAGGACGGGAGATACCTGGTGCCTATTCTTTCCCCGGCACAACCTTTGAGAAGGGGAGTTATTTTTACAAGACAGTCCAAGTTTGAAAAATCTTCATAATCTTAACTTCTGTTGAGGGCCATCAAATCATTTTATACAGTAAATGATAACATGCTGTCAGATTAAATTACCCCTTAAGCCTTAATATAACTTTAATGATTAAGTTTTTTTTCTTTTCATTTATACCTGTTCTGTTAATGACCATCCTGATGTCTGAGAATGTGTTCTTAACAACAGAGATTTGGGGTTCTTTGGACTAAACTTTTCCTTCAATAAATTGGCCCAAAGTCGTCTTGCTGCTCTCATCTTGGCTATCTCCTATCAAAAGAAAAAGCAATCTTTATTAAATTTTAGCAATAATATTAAGCTTTATATGTAAACATTAAACTTTTCCTCCAACGATTAAATTTTTCCTAGATAAAACTTTATCAGGGTTGCCACTTTTTTAACTCTTGAAAATTCAAGAGTTTTTCCAGGGTTTTTCAAGGAATCTCCTGTTTTCAAGGAAATATGCCAATGAGAAGTTGCGGGCTATACCATGAGGAAATTGGCAGAGTCAGATCATCCCTTACGTCTGGCCCCAAAAATGTACATAAAATACCATACTATTACTTGGGAACAAACTTTTGTGGGACGAGACAATACTATTGTAAGGGAGTTAACCAAAGTTTTATTCAACTTCTGGGATTTTTGGTTCCAGGATCTTTCCTGGATTTTTTCTATTTTCATGTTTTCCTGGACAATCCTGACAGGGAACACCTTTTATTGAATTCCCAGCCTTTTCCTGTTTTCCCACTTGCATGGCAACCCTGCCTTATATATGGTAATCTTATTTTTTATTTTTAATGTTTTGGTAGGATATGTGCAAAATACCAGTTACAAAAAAATTTTCAAGAGGATGTCAAAATTGTATTTTTTGCAAATATCAGAACAACAGAAGATATATTCTTGTTAAGTTATACTTTGTGTTCAAGTTTGTTAAAATGCATTTTAAGGAGGCATGCAGAGGGGTATTTCATATAACATGAAGCAAAGACCACAATCATTGAATTAACAGATTTTTAAAAACATAACCATTCTTAATCAATTAAAATCCAGAAATTTTACTTAAGGTACAATAACAAAGTAAAACAAATTACACAGTAAAATATATCTCCATAAATACAAACCATATAAAAGTTCATGCCAACTCCCCAGAAAAATGACAATCTTGGAGCAAACTTGTCCACATTTAATCCTCTACTTAAACCTACAATAATAAATCATTTAATAATAAAACCTGATTACTTGTCGGCTGTACAAATAAACCTGATTACTTGTCGGCTGTACAAATAAACCTGATTACTTGTTGGCTGTACAAATAAACCTGATTACTTGTTGGCTGTACAAATAAACCTGATTACTTGTCAACTGTACAAATAAACCTGATTACTTGTCCGCTGTACAAATAAACCTGATTACTTGTCCACTGTACAAATATGTTAAAATAGTTTTCATGAATTACAATTTTGAGATTCAAATTTCTTAGTTTTCTGATTTGTTCTTAAGGAAATTAAGGTAACAAAATTTTAAGTATTACATTTCTGAATTTTCACAACAAATGGTTACATCTGTAGCAAAAATAAAACAGTGTAAATAAAACCTATTTTACAGAATCACATGTATGCTGTCTAATGTATCAATAATGGTTAGATTTCAGTCCAACATTATAAGATGGCATGCATATTCACATTTAACTGATAGTATGTGATGAATGAGAACATTATTACCAGCTTTTTCAAAATATAAAGCAGGTCAAGTCCAAAAGTAGGACAAATATATAAAAGCTACAATAAAAAGCTTGGAGTAAATTTTGTAAAATTTTTAAAAAGGAACTATTTTATAAAAAACCAAAAATCATACCCTTTAAATAACTAGGGCATGGCCGTTTTTCATCTTCATATGTCTCAATAATGGTATGAGTTGGGTCTTGGCAAATGTGGCTCAATAGGTTGACTTTTTCATCGAAAATACTAATATAAACATCAAAATCAGACAAAAACAGGAAAATTACATTTGAAAATAAGAAAGTTTCATTTGGTCCTTCTTAAAAAAACAGGTGGAACTACATCATTTAAAATCATTTTTAACCTGTATTGGGTTGCATTGTGTTAAAATATCAAATGGATCCAAATAATAGAAAAAGATATTGAAGGGAAACCTTACTGTCTAAGGACATCATCAAACATAACCCCCACAGGCCCATACAATAATATGACCACAAATTTATGCAGTTGTATAGAAAAATTGTTTTGTAAATATGTTGTTTACTTTAGAGCATATTTACCACATCCTTTCTTTTTTTTTAATTTGCACAGATTCACCAAAATAGTTTAAAGGCTTTCCCCTTGTACTCTTTTTCAAAGTACCAAAATTTACATGAATATCATTTTCCCATTTCTGTATACAATTACTTAACCATGCAATAAACTTCATGGTCATATATGTTCAGATATTAGGACTAACACTGACCAAAATTATGTAGGAACTCTGTTTATTTTATTCCATTATAATCAAAATAGTTTTTTTACCAATTATATAGAAAAGTAGGAATATAAATATCAATGACCAATTAATTATTAATAAATGTGCTCCCATAATACCCCCTTCAAACAAGGTAAACAATGTCTTTGTCCTGAATTACTGTCATCTTGATATTATGTAATATCCGTGTAAATATTTTGATTTATCTCCCTTTCTTTTCCTAGCAATTGAGTTTATTTGCTCAAATGACTTAAGCAACTCCACCATCTATGAATAAATCTTTTAAAAAAAGCATTAAAAATCAAAAGATTTTCTCATTTTTATGTACAGTCATTATGTAGGGGATTTCACTGCTTTTTCCATTGCTTAAAAAGTCAAGAAGGAAAATGAACGGTAAAAAAAAAGAGATTTAAAAAAAATTTTGGTTGTACCTGTATTGATATACTGAAGACCATCTGCCACTGTAAATGCCAGTTCTAACACAGCATCAGCTCCAGCCTCCTGCATGTGGTATCCAGATATTGAGATAGAATTAAACTTCGGCATGTTCTGAATAAAGAAAATATCATGACAACATTAAAATATTAGAATTAAACTTCAGCATCTTTTAAGAAAATATCATGACACCATTTCAATACTAAACAAACTCTTCATGTTGGACACTTGTGAGGAATCTACTGTCTCTACAACAAAAAAAAGTTAGTATTTTAACTTTGAACACAAAATATCTTTTATGTGGGTGAAACATTTGATACAGCATTTACTTTTCATGAAGTGTAATGGCTATTACTCATTTTGGTATTATTAGGAGCAGACATATTATTGCTGCATATCTTATTAAAATCTGTCAACTCTGAGGGTTGCAAGGGTGAAAAAAAGATTGCTGCATATCATTCCCAGCAACATAACCTATGCTGAATCAGCATCCGTTGGTTGAGTTGGACTTAAATATACTCAACCTCACCTTACCAAAAGATGGAGTTTTTAATTTCACAACTTATCCCAGGAAGCCCTGTGTTAATAGAATTCTGTCTAAATTTCCCCCATCTACAGTCTTGGCTCATAGTCTTCTTTGTTAACCTGTTCCCATCCTGACAATGGCCAAGATAATGTCAAAAGACAGTAAGCTGCATTCTTTCAAGCCTAATTGCATTACACATATATGGGAACATACTTCTGACGGACAGATGATAAATTTGCAAGCATGAGTCAGCTATAATAACTTTGAAACTAATTTCAGAATGTAAACATTTAAGTGTTTCATGTTTTGAATTGCCTATGTATTAGGCCAATAGTTGTTATATTTGAATATCATTGAGGCTTTTCACAGCTTGGCATAGGGTGTGGACATGGGTCCATTATCGAAGGCCTTAGGGCGACCTGTAGAATCTGAGATTTACGTGTTTTGGCTGTTTGTCTCATAGACGATCATGCCACATCTCTTTTTTCTACATACTACTTACCTGAGATGTGTATTCAAAGATATCTCCAATAATTTTCATTGATGGTTCTGGTGGGAAGATGTAGGTGTTTCTGACCATAAACTCCTTCAGGATGTCATTCTGTATGGTACCAGCCAACTCTGATTGCTTGGCTCCCTGTAAAGTACAAATTACTGGTGATGTATATCCTACTAAGCAATATTATCAGAATGAGTTTAATCAAATATATGTATAAATACATTGGGGAGGTTCACCTAAAAAATTGTATGGTTCCATCAGAACCTGGTGTCTCATCTGCTCTAAGCATTGCCAGTATAAGACGTATTCTTTTAATTTTTTTTTAATTTCAAAGTTTAAGTCTGTATTATGTAAATATGCTCAAGGAAAGCTCCCTAGTAAGATTCATAAATATCCATCAAGATTCAACAAATCTATTGAAATTCAAAAAACTTAAACCTAAGGGTTAACCACAATTTTGAGAAATAAAAATGCAGAAGTCCAATTATCAGTCAAAAAATATGTAAAACTTTGGGGAAAAATTTGTATATTTTATTTTGAAGGATACATTTTCAATGTAGAGAAGCTCTTGAGCCACTTTCTACAATATCTTATAGTATCTGACAAAGCTTTACCAATTTGAAAACAAACTTAAACCTAAATCAATGAAAAAATTTATTTAAGTCCAATTATCCATCAAAATGTGGAAAAATAAATATTTATTTTACAATTTGACTTTGAAAACAAATTAACCTCAGAGTTAACCAAAACTTAAAAAAAAACTAAGTCCAATAATCCATCAAAATATGTAAAACTGAGATAAAAACATTTCAAAATTTTATCCTGAAGGGTATGTTTTCTTCATAGAGAAGCATTTAAACTACTTTTGACAACATCTAATAAGATTTGACAAAGCTGTACCAATTTTGAAAACTTTTACCTGAACCAATGAAAAAAACTAAGTCCAATTACCTGCCAGAATACGGAAAAATTAATTTTTTTTTCAAAATGTAACTCTGGATGATATCAATATACCGTAGAGAAGCTTTTCATCAAGTTTCAGCATCATCTATAAAGATTTGACAAAGATATTAAATTTTGAAAAAACTTGACCTCAGGGGTTAACCAAAAATCAAGCAAAATTCAGACTAAGTCCAGTTATCCGTCAAAATACGGAAAAATAAAAATAAATTTCTTCAAAGTGTCACTATGGATGAAATATTTTAAACATAGAAAAGCTGCTGAGCAAGTTTCACTAATATCCATGAAGATTTGACAAAACTATGGGAGTTTGAAAAAGTGTGGACGTCGCCGACGAAGGAATTTGGACTGCTATGTCTCGCCTATAGACTATAAGTGCCTCTTACAAAAAGAGTTTTATGAAAATGCTACATTCAAGGTAGAAATCGCAAAGGTACCTGCGACATTTTTTTAAAGAAAACTACATTTTTTTATCTTTTGCTTGAATTCAAGGGTGGCTTATTTCTTTACTCAAAATATCCCAACTTTTTTCTATGTCTTTAAATTGTAATATAAAATATAAAAATCTGAACAAATATAGGATTCTTTGAAGACTATTTAGCAATAGACATATTACGTTGTAGACTGTGTGTCATAGACTATCTTTATATTATTCTGTAAAAGAGACATTTGGAAAATGCAGGGTTTGTGTACAAAAATACAAGGTTCGCAGAAATACAAACATTGTCCCCAAAATGTTTTTGCTATTGTATATAAAAGAAAATACAGAATGATGGACCACTTTGTATTTGTAATGTTTATTCATTTAAAGTGAAATTAGTTGTCCTCTGATATAGTCTACTCGTATAAATAGAACAAAAATAAATATGTACCGAACTTAATTGAATTTTACAAAACAGTATTTTACAACACGAAATAAGAAATGTATGACGTAACTGTCAAATAGACTGTACGACTTCTTAAATTTGATGGACTCTTAGGCCGTAACTGTACATGCAGAAGTTTTAATTCGACTGTCATTTGGTGGATGGCTGTCTCATGGGTAATCATGCCACATCTCATATTTTTATATTTTTTAATATAGAGTTCACGTGCACCATGGGAACTTCAACGATATGTTCATTAAATCAGCCTTTTTGAGGGGAACATATTTCCAACCAAGCTCTTTTGAGACCAATTGGTCGGCCATTATCAACATTACAATACTCTGCTTTTTTAGTTTTTCGTTTCTTTTAAAATTCCAGGAGTAAATTTATTTCCTATTTGAAAAAGAAACAATAGAATCACGGCACAACTCTCTTTCTGTGGAGAAAGAAGAAGCACTGAACAATAACATCTGTTTCGTCTTTTTTTCAATCGAAATTTCGATTATCCTTCTGTAACGTTATAAAATGAATAATCTGTCTGTTTATTACCTTTATAAGAGGACTACATGTAATACATCATTTCATTATTTCATAAAATGAATAATTTGTATTATTATAGTTAATGTAAATTTCTTATGTATTCCAGTTATTTGATTGGTTCTTCAGACTGTGGTTTTTTTGCAGTGTGGTTTTTCGACTGTACCTAGCAACATGCGAGAATTGTCACCGTAATAGACCGGACATTGGCGAAATCGGAAAATATCACCCTCTCGGCCGAAGTTTATCGATGAGTATATCACATGCCTCCAAGCGCTTACAAATATCAGACGACAAGTTTGTGGTCTTGATTTTTATAGACTGCTAAAATTAATGTCGGATTATGGTATATTGCTTTTATCGTTGGCGTTGACTTTGGCGTCTTTAGACATGTAGATTTCCGCAAGGTAACTTTCGTTTTATTCTTATAGTTTAATGTAGGTTATAACATATTCTTATTCGATTTTGACCCAGAACTGCTCAAGAATTTTACTATATCACACATTCTAATCCAACAGTTGTTGTAACGTTGATTTTTGACCTTGAAATTTCAATGGCATCAAATCCACGTTTGATGCCGTCAAAGAAACTTCGCAAACGCAAACGTTTATTCCGCCTTTTTAAAAAGGTTTCGATTGGGCGTAAATGTATTCATTTACATTAGAATGGAATTAATAAAAATACTGTATTTGAACATTTGTTGAACCCAATTTGCATCCATAAAACCTTTAAATATGATACTGTTAACTCAATAACATACTGCCTTTAGGTTAGGGAATTATGGTAGATAACCAAATTTAGAAAAAAAAATATCACAGTCTAGAAATATCACCCTCGACCTCCTATCTTCTTTTTGTAATATTTTTTCTTCTTGTGGTTATCTACCACGATACCCTCAACTAAATGCAGTAAGCTTACTTTTGTCATGTTTTTATAATCTACTTTAAATTGAAATGACTGTAGACGAAACTAGGGGTTTCTGGTGGCTGGAAACCCATTTTGTTGGAAAATTTACTTAAACAAACATTTAAGAGTTTTACTGGAACCTTTTCATGAAAAATCACATAAAACCTTTATAAAGGGTATCTGGATCCTCAATAGTTATTAAACTTTAGTGGAATGGTCCTTAGATGGTCCTCTACCAAAACTGTATCCGGCATCCCCACCTAGATGGCCACCACAGCGAAACTTAGTTTAACATGGACCTTCTGGGAAATTCACTTAAAAATCTTCTTGTCTGAAACTGCTGAGCCAATCGGAACCAAACTTTAGTGGAATGGTCCTTAAATGGTCTTCTACCAAAATTGTATCTGGCATCCCCACCGACCAACCAAGAGGCCGCCACAGCGGAACTAAGTTTAACATAAGACCTTATGGGAAATTCACTTAAAAATCTTCTTTTATGAAATTAACTGTTGAGCCAATTGGAAGCCAACTTTAGTGGAATGGTCCTTAAATGGTCCTCTACCAAAATTATATCCGGCATCCCCATCGATGAACCAAGATGGCCCCAACAGCGGAACTTAGTTTAACATGAGACCTTATGGGAAATTCACTTAAAAATCTTCTTGTCTGAAACTGCTGAGCCAATTGGAATCAAACTTTAGTGGAATGGTCTTCTACCAAAATTGAATCCGGCGTCCGCACCGACCAACCAATATGGCCGCCACAGCCGAACTCAGTTTAACACAGGACCTTAAGGGAAAATCACTTAAAAAATCTTTTTGTCTGAAACTGCTGAGCCAATTGGAACCAAACTTTAGTGGAATGTTCCCTTGATGGTCCTCTTCCAAAATTGTATCCAGCATCTCCACAGACGAACCAAGATGGCCACCACAGCTGAACTTAGTTTAACATGGGACCTATTGGGAAACTCACCTAAAAATCCTCTTGTCTGAAACTGTTGAGCCAATTGGAATCAAACTTTAGTGGAATGGTCCTTAGATGGTCTTCTACCAAAATTGTATCTGGCATCGCCATCGACCAGCCAAGATGGCCGCCACAGCGGAACTTAGTTTAACATGGGACCTTATGGGAAATCATCTTAAAAATCTTTTTGTCTGAAACTGAATGGTCTTCAGGTGGTCCCCTCTCAGAATTTTATCAGGCATGCCAACCGACCGATAATAACTATTATTCATAAATCTGAATTTACCAAAAATATCATATAGCATATAACATAAATGGGACAAGTTTAATCTGCCGGGGCAGGCTGCAGAGTCCTCCAGCTGCTTTTTCTAGTTTTAACATTATACATCTTCTCAACTGTAATCCAGGTGAGCGATCACAGGCTCCTGGGAGCCTCTTGTTTTTAGTATAAAGCTGTACTTTGCAAAACACCTAAGTTGGCTAATATTGTTTATTGTTATTAAAACCAACGAGCTAATGAAAACCATTTTAAACAGAATATTTTTCTTTTATGATAATTGAAAAGTTCACTTAATTATCAAATATCTACTTAGATCTGACTTGAATACCAGTTAATGTCATCTTTATAGTTTAAATTGTAAAAACAATCTGGGCAAAATTTTTTTTCTTAAATACTTGAATTTTATGTTTTGAAATAAACAAGCTTAATCACAAATGGTTTTTCTTGCTTTATACTAACAATGTCATGTTGAAAAAAGTCTAGGGAAATGAAGAAAAAACATGAATTTAGGAACAAAGCGGACATAAGTAAAAAATCATTAGGGGCCAGTTGTTCAAAAGTTAACCACTTTTTCAACTTCCAATATTAACAACACTTTAAATATTTCAAGTCTTAAATTTGGCATGCTAAGACATCTTCTAGCAGTAGAAATTGAGTCCAAATATCCCACCCAAATATACGGATCCACCACAGATACACAGGCATCTGAAAAAGTGATATACTTTTGAACAATTGGGCCCACGTCTTGTTAGAATATCCAATGTTAGGAACGACTTTCAAAGTATCACAAGTGTAATGAGAGTGACACCATGTTGACTTTAGTCATAGATATAAACATATAACATCTATAAGTATTATAAAAAGAGTTCAAAGATAATCAGAAGAAAAATATCCATAAAAAATCCATAAGTCAAAGTATGGGTAACATCATAAAAAGACAACAACAGACAAACAATAACAAATACAAACTACACAGAAAATTAAAGATTGCACTAGATGAAATGGAATCAAAACATCAAAAACATCTTTTTAAGGTTATTTTTATTAAAGATCTTAATTTTTGTATTAATTGGAACCAAATAAGGTGAAAAGGGCTATTTTTTCTGATTTAACTCCAATTTGGTCAAATGTAATGATTTATAAAAGCATTGCAGGAGGACCCTTTGCTACTGCGGTCGGATTTGGCTTCCCATTTCGATTTCTTTGGATTAGAGTGTTTTTTTTTGCTATGTTTGGGTCTTCAACTTCCTACGTTTTGGTTCTAATGCTACTGATGAGAGGTTACTCCTTGAAATGTACATAAAGCATACTCAACGTTTTAAACAGTGTTGATGAGATGGTGCCAAAATTTCAATGTATTAAAGATTCTCACAAACAACTCACTATTAAAATAACGTACAGAAAGCCAGTCATAAAATACTAAAATATAAAACTTTAACATGTTTTTATCAATACCGTCTTAGAATTGCTTGAAAATTAATTTCTACATCAGCACTTTATATTCACAATATAATTAGATAAACAGTATTACTGGTTAATGGCTTTGCCAGACAATTCCACACAATAGCTAATAAATTTTGAAATCTAAATACACAATGTTTAGACATAAATTATATATTCTCAGCAATTAACACTGTTTTTTCAAGTTGTGAGTAATGATCCATCTAGGTACAGGGGTGAACTTTTCATGCAATAAGGCATTTCACCAGCCAAGTTGTCAGACTTGTCTGACATGATTTTTTAAAAATCTTTACCGGAATTTGCTGTATTTGTTTCAATTTTAAAGCACTACAAATACGGGTAGCTTCTTATTTCGATTGTTTAGATTTGAGTTCTTCTTGTACTATTTAGGGATCTCTCACTTCCTATGGTTTGAATCGAGTGCTACTGATAAGAGATTACTCCATTAAATGTACATTTAGCATACAATATGATTGTTTTACTCGTTTTACCACTTTACCACATAAGTTTATTAAGAAAAGATTACATATCTTATTCATTGGTCATTCAAAAAGTTTGGTTGATATAAATCCTTTTAGCAATAAATCTTATACTAAATACAGTTGCTGGACATCATCTGATATGATTACACGATCGAATTTCTACTTGATAGTATCTATGCACGATTAGGCAATGCAACACGTTCTATCGGAAAATAGTTGGCAAACCCATAGGCATACACCGTGTTTCCCTTATTACGATTTATTTTTATATTGTACACAATATTTTAATATATTTTGACAAAGTTTTAGTCTTAAATAGTCCAGATTTTCAAAAAATTCCATATTCCAAAGATCTTACATAAATAAATGTAAAATCAGTAATAACTGTACTGCCTTTAAGATTTGGATTTAAAAATTAAGCAGGGTTTATGCACAAAAATTTATGATAAAAGGAAAAGTAGTACTCAAATCCAAATATTTATCCTCAATTTTAGACAGGTGTGCACATTTCGATTTTATTAGTTAATACGTAACTAGACTGAGTTTACCACCAAATTCTGTCAATGAATAAAATGTTCTCCATAAGGCTTAATACTAAAATTTGTTAATTACAAGCTCACTTTCAGATAGCAGGCAATAAACATCCTTTGAACTCAGTTATTAACTTTGATGTCACTATTGTCATTTACATTTTACCATAAACGGAATTTGTTAACATGTGTCACCTCTTAATTGAAATAAATTCATGTCTAGGTTAGAAATCAATAGTCAATATGAACAAGGCAGTTTAAAAGTACAATTGACCCTGCATAAAAATACCACATCAATTTTAAATATCAACCATATACTAACTGAAAATAGCTTATGTAAATCGAATTTTTCAAGTTACATAATAATTTGAAATATGGAAAGTCGTTGTGGAATTTATTCCCTATTTATTGATATCAATAAATCAGCATTTATTGATATCCATAATTCAAATGGAATTATGAATATCCATAAAAGAAATTCGAAGATACCAAAGGGGAAGACAGAAATCGTAAGTCGGAAGACAGACAAGACCATGGCCAACAAAATGAAACGAAAGAC
>JAULBM010011861.1:0-11649 GCA_032357055.1 Geukensia granosissima
TGCTCCACTAGTGGCACCCGTCGTGTTACTCAGTAATCAAAGCCGGGGTTTAGTCACAATCGATGTTGGTCGCAATACGGATTTTTGATGGAGGATATTACATAGATTGATTGCGTCAAGACCTTTGTTTGCGAATAAATGTTTAAGAAACGAATTTTTTCAGGTTTGTCTTTCTGAAAACTTACTGCTTTGTATAGCCTGTAATTGACAATATGTATGATGATTAATGAAAGTTTGTA
Source organism: Geukensia granosissima (assembly GCA_032357055.1). NCBI lineage: Eukaryota > Metazoa > Mollusca > Bivalvia > Mytilida > Mytilidae > Geukensia > Geukensia granosissima. The sequence goes on from JAULBM010011861.1 coordinate 240, forward strand.
CATACTTTGGATTTGTAAAATGTGTCTTGATGAACAAGAATGAAGTTTTAAAGGAAGAAGGGCATATAGCTTTGTTCAAATGTGATGCACACCTACTACCAACTTTCCGGTGGTGTGATACCTATTTTGCCGTATGTCTTATGGACTTTGATTTGTTCGGTAATTGTTAATTGTGTTATATACTTTATTCTAACTGTATTCTCTCAGTCTCTTTGGTATTTTAAAATGGATACATTGTAAAATAATAAACTCAAACCAAACGTGATTTAAAACAGAAGTAGAGATAATATTGAAACTGGAATTGACAATAATAAATATAATTTTGTAACGTGTGTTGTTCCAACCCGCACATTAACGACAGCAGAACAAAAAGCGAATACGAATTAAAAGATATTAGTTGTTAACATTTGGTTATCGTTATTTAAGGACACTCAGACAGAAAATCCTCCATGTGCATTCATTTAAAAGATTAATATTGCTCATGTAGAAAACTGTTTGTTACAGTTAAGAAAGTCACCTTTCTTTAAATTAGTTTTTTAATAGACAGATCTACAATATACATATTGTACTAAGTTTTTAAGATTAAAATTTTAGATTTTGTCATTCAAATGTACGTATGATTAAAATTACAGATGCAGCTTTGCAAGATTAACGTAATTTTGTTGGGTTTGACGAATAGCTTTTTAGTGACAGGTTGTCATACGTCTTGATGATATCAAGCCTTTGTTTGATAAATGAATATACAAATACCCAGAGAACATTATAACATACATTTAAGGAAATATCAATCTTGAGTCTAATCACTGGTTTACCATGTACAGTAGGAAATATTTAGAATAATCAAGATTTTCAAAAGCTCGTGATTTCTTTAAAGATGTTTCACATTTTTAAAAAGAAAAACAATATGGGTCAGTGTGCTCGTTCTTTAGATTTAAGGTTCTACGTTAGAAGGTTCTGTCCATTAAAACCCAAGAAAAAATTACAGTATTTCACATAAAGTTTTCAGATGGCATATTTCTAGTGTGCTTAATGAAATTAGGAACAGGACAGTGGGGGTCACTGGGTAAAATTATTTATGCTATGAAATGGATAAAATTAGAGAATTTTGAAAATCTGATCAAAAAGGCTGAACTTGAGTAGTGAACATCCTTAAACAACACAGGGGATATTAATAGAATTTAAAATTAAACAAAACTCTTGATATAATCTATATAGCAGAAAACAAAGATCCCTTGATGTTCTCAGCAACATTTCAGCCGCACCTGGATACGTAGAGTATGTTTCACAGCTGATACGCTACTCCAGGGCTTGTGCGTCCTATCAGGATTTCACTGATAGAGGGTTGCAGCCGATAAGAAAGGAACTGTGAAAGGGGTTCCTCAGGGAAAGATTAGAGCCTTCATGGTTTGGTTGACCGGTACGGATTATCCATTTCACAAATGACAATGGATATATTCCCACTGTCATGACTACAAATCCGTTCTATACCAGTTGTGACTAACATCGTTGTGACTCTACACCGGCTTTGTGTACTGAGTAACAAGACGGGTGCTTATTGGAGCAGCAGTTGCTTTCCCTTAAAGGCACCTGAACTTACACTAGTTTTTGTAAGGTTCGTGTTACTCCAGCTTTAGTTTTCAGTTAAGTGTTGTACGTTCTTTGTTTGTCTTTCGTTTAATTTTGTTTGCCATGGTCTTGTCTGTCTTCTGACTTAACGATTTCTGTCTGCCCTTTTGGTATTTCTTATAGGATGCTTGACGTGAATGGTATCTAAACAATTTTCCGTGTAAATATAAAATACCAATACATTAACACAAAAATAGAGCAAATACAAATAACACCTATACTAACTAGTGATAAAATATATAAGCACCTTTCTTAAAGCTCATCTAACGTTGAAATGGATTAAAACCGTCAGACATGACTTGTTAAAATTGGGAAAAGGTGATGTTTCTTGAAAATGGTTAAAATAGAAACCGAACAACTTTAATAAATATATCTTATTTTATATACACTGGATATTAGTGAAAACATTCATAATTTTTCATGTATTTTGATATTGATTTTAAACACTGAATGTCGTAACTGCTAATAAATACCCGCTAGGAAACTTTGATGTTATAAACAACGCAGGGAAAGCGAATCGCGCAAGCGGAACGGATCAGGTACATGTATGTGAATGCAAATGACAATGCAATGAAATCTTAGGCACTGTTAAGCAAACGATAAGGAACAGATCACTACAAAAGGGATAACTAACAACAAATTGACTAAATTATCCTTCAAGTGCACTTAATCAGCCCTGTTTTGTTAAGAAGTTTGTGGATTCCAGGCTTTAAGTTTGTTTCAAATTTGTATTGTCTTTTTGAACTACACACAATGTTTACACGTTTGATCTCTCATAAAGGTACTCTACACTGTACTTACTACAGAACATCATATGTCATTGTGACACGAGTTTAGGATGACGATAAAACGATTCATAACTCACTACTAACATAATACTCTACATTTGAAAAAAGGGGCATATGTCCCAAAACGAACACTTCTCTTTGTCAATATGAAGCAGTAACGCAGCAAATTTTGAAATACAACAACTAGTCATATTTCAGTATAAACAAACCATAAATGGCCCGATAACAAACAATATAACTTGAATATTCATCAGCAACGTGAATATGCATGAAAGATTTAATTGTCTGCTCATCTCAATTTGTATTTCAATTTATTAAAAGTTATCATACCATACTATTGCAGAAATATTTCGCTACCATATCAATATACAGTCGAACCTCGTTAAGTCGAAGTCGGAGGGACCTCCGGAATATATTCGACTTATCCGAGGTTTGACTCATCAGAGGTCGGGTAAGACATCATATCTTTTATATGTAGGTAGTGGCAGAGTACAGATAGGTTAATTTACGTTACTTATCCTATAAATGTAGCTCCTGATTGTTTGTGCAAGAATTTATTAAAACAAATTAAATAGAATACATTGAAAAATATATATACTAAATATAAAGTTTAATTGAATGCATTACATACATTTATAAGTTTCATCGCAAAAAATACGGAATGGAATGTTTGAAGGGTCTTCTGTTTGTACTCGAGTTATCCGAGATTTCGATTCTACCGAGTTCGAGTCATCAGATCTAAAACTACCTGAATTCAATGGGAGTTTTGCCGGGACCAAGTAAATACCTCGAGTTATCCGAGATATCGGGACAGCCGAGTTCGACACAACGATGTTCGAATGTATTTGCAATTCACAGCTAAAGCAAAAAAACAAAAAAAACTATGTAGTACTCTATTAATTTGAAGGGTCATATTCTCAAAACATAGACAAGATGATGATATTCTATTCCTTAAGATATTTAACGGTATTGAACACTTTGTAAAACTTAACTGACCACCTAAACAGCGTAGCATGGCTGCTATATAAAGTACTCTTGTTTAATTTTCATTACGAGTTATCCAAAATGAGATTTTTGTATTTTGAAAATGAATGTTTGGTTTGCACGAACATTACTGACCTCATAAATCTAATCGCAACACATCACATTGTTCAAAGCTGAGCAAATATGTTGTATCATAGAGTTTCAGTGAGGGATATTGCAAAATGTCCTATATATTAACCCAATCTTGGTGTTCATCGGAATGAGTATAACGACAGTCAACTAACTTTTTGTAATAGTGTGCTCACACTTTCATGACGTACAGGAAATAATTCTTAAGTATTTCAAATTTTTATGTTTTTTTCAACGGAATTTTATTACTAATTTATCAAAAGCGATATTTTGCACAAGGCATTGCTAGATGAAGGGAAAAGTTACAAAACTAAACAATGATTAATCGGTTTCTATACAGTTTCCTTCAAAATTGTGCTGAAAGCATGATTTAATTAATTTTTTAAAATTCATTATTATTATCCTTGAAATAAAAAATCAGATAGAAATCAATGAAGCGTGAACAAGTTACAGAGGTGTAAAATCTTGGTCGAAAATTCGTTAACGATTTCGTCGAAAAAGGAAAAAGGATATAGACTTATAGAGAATATGTATATTAAATGCCAGAAAAGAATGTCAAAGCCAAATTACTGACAGTGTGTCTTTGCTGTTGTTGTGCATCATAATCTTTTAAATTTGTATATCGTACAATGGTTGCTGTTATTATTGGATCTTTGAGGTCACAGGAACATTCTTCACAAACCGTAAGGAACGTAAGGGTCTTTCTTTCGACACAAATCAAATAGCCCAGAACAGAACCTCTGGAATGTTGTATTATGGTGGAAGTAAAATAAATGGCGTAGAGTTTACTGCATATTCTTTTGACATCATTAGGAAAGCTTTGTGTAAGCTTTACCATCATCATAACAAAAAAAAAAAACTTCACGAATGTCTGTTTTTGACATGTGAAAGGCATTTACACTACCTCCACAACATTCAGGTGGACCTACTCGATGTATTATTTAAGAAATATATTGATCAAAATTGACGATTCTAAAAACTTGGAGTCCCTTTAACACGTTCTCTATGGTTATTCAGTAATGTTTAGATTGCAACCTTTACCTTTTCTATAAGCCTTAACGTAAATGGTCGATTGTCAGAGTTAATTCTGTCAACCCCCTTTTTAGTGTGTTGCTTTCTTTAATGCTAAAGTTTGCTTTCAATCTCAATTCTCCATCGAAAACAAGTTAAAACTGAAATATGATTGAACATTTACAAATATTAGCGTTTTGCATATAAAAAGATACCGGATGAATTGGCAATTCACTTAATTTATAGAGACATCTTTGTTATCTTTTCAGGTTGAAACAATGTAACAATACTTTTGAAGAACGAAAGAATGGAATTGCTAAAAGCCAAACCTGTCACCAAGACCACTTCCATTTAACACAAACATTAATTTATTAATTCAAAGATTGACACGTTTGAAGAAATGCCGGTTTATAAATCTACTTTTACAGTTTACCTTTATATCTCTCAAATATAAGAGTAATAAAAATAAAGATGTGAAATACTTGCTGTAAAGATCGCAACTGATTAAAATAAAAAAATACCCAAATTCATCTAGGTACAACGCGCTGTTCTGGGTTAAACTTTATCATATAAAAATAAGTGATGTGGCAAGATCATCCATTACACAGCCATCCACCAAACGACAGCCGAATTTATACTTTATACAGGTCCCAATTTACGGGTGTTAACAGTGACTCCATACAATTACGGAAGCTGTAAAAGTTCCTGAAATACAAAATGTGAAACTATTCATAAAACAACAATCAGCCTAATTAATTGAAACAATGGTGAACAGATAACAATAAATGACTAATGAAACAACGACAATCACTGGACTACGGTACCTGGCTTTGGACAGGCACATTTAGTGTGGTTGGTGAATGCTAACCCCCACTAACCCGGGACAGTGGTTTTACCCATCTGCAATGAAAACACTAAAAAAATCAGTTGAAATAATGACTAAAACTTTTACGTCCGATTACAAAACTGATTTAGTTAATATATCAAATTACAAAACAATGACAACAATATTGCTTAGATGCCAAGATGAACGAAAATTAAGAATAATCTTCTCAGATGCTTAAGGAAACAGTTTTTTCTATGGCGTAAATTTGAATTCAAAATCAAACGCAACAAGAATTCCATTAACGGAAAACAGAGAGCATTCAAATCAAGCACGGGAAACGTTTTAATTCCTCTACACAGCACTTAAAAAATGTCATTCTTTTATAATTAATGAATCATAAGGATATGGAATTACTGCTAAAAACTTACAACAATTCCTCATTCTTTCTTTTTTTAAATCGTCATATGTTTATTTTTAAAAACAAACTAATGAAAATGATGACAACAAAAAACTTTTAGTCTTCGTAACTGCAACCACGTTAAATAAGGATATTATAAACTTGAGTCTTGAAGCACAGAATTGTATAATATTTAACAAATATTTAACAACATAAGGAGTATTTCCAATAAGTCAGGAAGACCACGCGACTTCTTTTCCCTCATTTTGTTGGCTGTGATGTATGTCTTGTGTTGTGTTTTATGTCATATTCTGTAATGTTGTTTGCCATATCACATGACTTTTATAAACTGGGTTGGCCATATGTTTTTCTATTGCTTACTAATATTTCTAGCAACTTAAAAATAGGCTTTGCATGTTCTAAAGAGGCAAACGCCATCATGTCATGTGACAAAAAAAGGCCCAACAGATTTAAACAATTTGAAAAAATATATACATTTATTTTTTAAATGCTCATTTCTCGATATTGCCGGTGTTCGCTCAAGTTTTATGTTGGGTTATGAAGTTCATCGTTCATTTGCCGTTTGAATCGTTTTTCATGTGCTTTGTTTTGTCTTCGTGTCGTCGTAACCAGCATCAGACTGACCGCTTCTTTACATATTAATGTTTGTCTATTATTTCAAAGTTTCATTGATATAAATTATGCAGATTGTGACTGAATCGTAGCTTTTCCAATAACACCATATCAGTTACACAGCAGTTCCCAAGCATGACAGAATTATTTAGTTAGTAAAGACATAGGGTGTGTCGTGTTTTTGTTTATTTGTTTGGGGTTTAACGTCACTTTCAACAAAATTTGCAGTCATATCACGGCCGTCAGTTTTACTGATTGAGGAAATTGGAATGCCCGGAAAACTACCGACCTTGAGCTGGTAACTGACAAAGCTTATTGCGTGCGATGTAAATCAAACGCATCCTTTTTACTACCACACAGTCACGCACTTACGCAGTATAGGTGATAGGCTACATTGATCTGTACAGGTAAGTTTAAATCAACTACCCAGACCACTCGAACCACCAAGGCGCCGTCGTATGTTTCAGAAGGAAACAGGTATCCTCGAAATTCCGAATTGAAATAATAACTTCTGCAGGCTGTTGTTAGGTTTTCTATGAAAAAGCATTTCACTCTTATACAGTAATTCTGACGATTCTATTTGGGATATTTTGAAGATCTTGCCCTTATTGAACCTAAAAGCTTTTCACTTTCACTGCAATTTATTATTTCTAATTATTCAAAGAACGTCCAATCCCCAGAGTTTAAAGACAACCTACATATCCGTAGCTTGACTGATGTTTAATTACTATTAATGTTTATATGAAAACGTCGTCTAAACCTCAGCGTAAACAAAATGATGTTTTCAGTTATTGCACATGCATTATGAAATAAGCACAATTGATGGAAAATGTTGATAACGTTGCAAAATAAAAGTTTGACGACGCACGTTATTATCGTTATAAACATATTCTAGTTTTTATATAATTCATTCAATAAAACGTGATTTTAACTGATTTTAGAAATGAAAGTGTTATTGTTGTAAAGACGAGTATTACTATTCAGTCTTTTGTTTAATATCATCAATATATCATCAGCATATAGAAAAATCCAGTTTCAAAACAATACTTACAATCTATGAAAAACAAAGTTTTGGGAATGCAAACTGCATCAATATTAACAATGGATCAACAATATAGTGTCATATTGTAAAACGATGTAGTAACGATTGCTTAATAGGCTCGCCACATATTTGCGTTGCTATGTAGTAGAGATATAGATATATTTATTCATTTTATGTTTTAAAATAGATCTCAAATAGAAGTTTATTTTAATTCGTTTTTATTCCATGTTGCATATTTTTTCGTTTTTACTATGTATATTGTACCCCACTGTGACATTTTGCCTTTTTCGTTCATTATATAGGTTATTCAAATTCTGATTTGTTGGATTTGAGAGTTTTTTTTACTATGTTTAGATCTTGCATTTCCTATGTTTTGGTTCAATGCTACTGATTAGACTTTACTCCTTACAATGTGCACACAGCGTTCGAAAATTTGTTTCTCCTTACAATGTTCACACAGCGTTCGAAAATTTGTTACTCCTTACTATGTTCACATAGTGTCAAAAATTTGTTACACCTTACAATGCACACACAGCGGTCGAAAATTTGTTACTCCTTACAATGTACATACAGTGGTTCGAAAATTTATTACTCCTTACAATGTTCACAAAGCGTTCGAAAATTTGTTACTCCTTACAATGTACACACAGCGTTCGAAAATTTTCTATTTTCTATTCAAGATTGGTAATTCTGTATTTTAATCTTTAGGAAGTCACAAGTAAACATATATTAAATAATACAAACAGGGAACTGTCGGGAGATAAATACAGATTGGTATTCCAAAACATGTCTTTAAAAAAATACAGATTTTCAAAAAAAGTTGTAGCAAAAATTGTTGCCCTACCCCATCCATAATCCAGAAAACTGGAAAACTGATTTTTTTTATTATGTCTTTCAACTTTTATACTGAAGTCTGAATGAAGTTTTAATGCATCATTTGTTAATGACTTAATTAATTATGGAATTTCATTCAATTTTTTTACCCCTATGTTTATTTATTTCTGTTAACGTTGGAAGAAAATATATGAAAACTCGGGATTTGTGGTAATATTAGATTTTTTCAGTTGTTGTCTATTTCCGGAATGCGGTGAAGTAGTTAATTTATTTGCACTATCAAGTTGATTGATTTAAATGACACTCTCTACTTAGCATCATATAAGAATAGGAAACCTATGCTAAAATCTAGGTCACAATTATCTCCATATCTTGAGAAACCTGAAACCTGTACTTTTAAAGGAAAAAATTGGATAATTAGGCACATTTTCTTCTTCTTTTTTCTCAAATTAATATTTTGGGGGTGAACTTTGATAGCCTGCAATGAAAACTTAAAATAAACAGTTTAGATTTAGAAAATGAGTGTTAAAATCAGGTGGCCCTTAACTTATGACCAAGTGTATGTTTATGTGTTATGTTCCGTCCTGTTAATGTTATCGATATTGCCGTGTTTATTGAATTTAGCCTTCTGTCTGGCCCTTCGGTTTTCTGTCACGTCCTCGTCGTTAATCATAACATTTTCTGTAGTGTTGTTGCCTAAACTATAGAAATAGGAGATGTGACATGATTGTCCATGAGACAGCCACCCAAAACATGACAGTAAAATTTAAACTTCTACAGGTCTTCTTATGGCCTTCAACAATGAACCAGAGTCCATACCATAAAGGAAGCTGTAAAAGGCCCTGAAATACAAATTGTGAAACTTTCACTATACATACATGACATAAAACACAACAATCGACCTAATCTAAAGCAAAAATGGCTAAAATGACTAACAAAACAACAACAATTACTTGGCTACAGGTTCCTGGCTTGGGACAGGCATGTACATTAGTATGTGGCCGGATTAAACCGGTTGGTGAGTGCTAAACCCTCCCCCTATGTTTGAATTTGAGTCTGTAGGGACGTACTTACTAGACCTCTTGGATATCTTTATTTTTAGAATTTAGGACCTAATCATATTCAGTTTCAGTATTAAGTGCTTTCTTGGTAAAAGTTTTTATCAGGGGGATGCGAGGAACAACAGACTGAATAAAGGCTTTGTCTGACAGGAAGTCATTCTACAGATCTAAAGTTATCGAATAATATTGGTGGTTATTGTACAAATTGGAATATTACACTTTACAAGTTGTAATATTCATTGTGTAGTAATTCTTAAAGTCTTAATTTTCCCTGTAAATATGTAATGCTATATTTACCTAGACATTTCATAGATATAAGCAGTATTTGTGGAAAACAGAAACTGCCAATGTATACAGAAAAAAAAAAATTCTGCAAATTTGCAATTCTTGAGTAATAATACATAAACAGTATTGCACCATCTTGCTTGTGAGTGCAATAATTATCTTTGATAAGAAAATCAACTTTATCGAAACAGTGCCATTTATACATGTAGTCAAATTTCAATTTTGATCCTGATATTAACATGCTCTCTTCAATTTTAAGGGACAGAGGGGAGGTTGGTTGTCAAAACTACCCTTGTCAACCCCCTGGTTAAAGGTATGCCCTAGGGATTTCACATTTTGGTTCACCTCAACCACTGTAATTTTCATTTTAAGGAGGGGATACCTTTCAAATTTAAAATACAGGTTTACCAATGTTGTATAGAATATTTTTTATTTGCTACAGTCAAAATTGACCTTGTAGTCACCTCTGTTATGCAGCCACTTGATGTTAAAGGCCACCTTTGCCATTCCCCATTGTTTAAGACTTGATCATGAATAAACTTTATTTAAGAGGTCACTTGTATCAAGTGGTCACTTCTGCTTCTTCCCAAAGGTGACCTCTTAAAACAAGTTCAACTGTTGATGCAGATTTTAAGGGGTTACTTCTCATTAGTAGCATTAGAACCAAAACAAAGGAAGTCTTGAGAACTAAACAAAGTCAAAGAAGTACTCAAATCCAATTAAAATTGAAATAGGAAGACAAATCGCAGGAACAACTACTAAGTGCAATACTTTCCACAGCCTTCCATGTTTTTAGTGCTTTAGAAAATAAACAAATTAAACAATTTTCTCTCAAAAATTATTTATCCGTAATAGGATTAAATTTTCAACCCTCAGGTACAAAGAAAAGTTACAACTGACATGTTTTACAAGTTAAATTGTTGTTTACATATCAAAAGCAGACACAAACTGTAAAATTTCTGGCCTGCAGGTGAAAAAAGGCTGTGGTCGTGAGAGTTCACATCTGTTTTAATGGTCGTTTGCACCTGACCACAGGTAAACATCAAAAGATTTGACAGATAATAACCTCACCTTGTAAGAGAATAAGTCAGACCATGATAATGATCTTAATGAATTTGTCAGTCGCCATGATTTATAGGGGATTATGATCATGGGTTTAAATGTCATTGATTGAACAGGGGATGACTTGAAACGGGGAAAACTCGTAGGCGATATTAGATGTCCATCTAGATAAGAAACTTGCAGATCTTGATTGTCAAGTAACATGCAATTTTGAAGGAAATCAATTATCTGTAATTAATTTGTCTTGTCAAGATTAAAGGGGTTTTAGAGACCTAATGATCGGAGATTCCATTCTAGGAATTTTCTAAGGACAGAACAAGAACATTGTCTACATTATTATTCCAAGTAATCTGTGTTCTCAACGGGGCTAATAGTAATGGAAATTGAGAGTTCTGAAAGACAGTTTTTTTTGCCCCTGCCTTTAGGTGATAAGACATTAAGTTTAACCCTTGTCTGCATGTCAGTCAAATTTCATCAAAGAGTTTTCAGCTTATGTATGTGGGAAAATGTATCCCCTTTTCAGGTTGGTCATACATCTACTTCCTGTTTGCCGAATCTGGGACATCTGTGTCTCATGGAATCATTTTCTCTATGTTAATGTCTATAAAATGGCATTTTAAGGTTAATTTTTGTAGGGGAAGAAAAAAAAAATTTGGAAGGGGGGGCAAAAAAAAAAAAAAAAAAAAAAAAACCAAATTTGTGACCCCTCTGTTTCAAGCTCTCTAAAAAATA
>JAULBM010011872.1:0-11648 GCA_032357055.1 Geukensia granosissima
TAGGTGACAGATACTGATGTTTATCAGTTTTTTTGGTGTGAAGGTCTGTCGTCATGGTTCCGTTTTCAATCGTGGTGGTGGTATCCAGAAATGATATTTTTTTAGATGACAACTCATAAGTGAATTTAATTGATTGATGAAAGCTGTTACAATGCTTGATAAATTCTTCGAAGTGTTCTTCTGTATCATTCCATTTGATGTCAATGTCGTCGATGAAACGTAACCAAGACAACGGTTTGTAAGGAGCACTAGACAGAAGTTGTTCTTTAAGTTTTCCATTGAAATTATTGGCACATGATGGATCGAGCCATTTTAGTTCCCTTGCTGGTGCCATTGATTTGTAGGTTATGCTCTCTATTAAACACAAAGCTGTTGTTTTTGAGAACTAGTATGAGAAGTTTTACTAGACATTCGGTAGGAGGGTTTAAGTGATGTCAAGTGTTCCATCCTTCTTCACATGCGGCTATTCCTTCATTCTGGGGGATGTTGTCACTTCCATAGATTCCAACAATGTATTTTCAGGCAGTGGGTTCAGCGACTTCATTTTTGTCAAGTAGTCCGTTGTATCTTGTAGATTCGATGGTAAGTTCTTAACGATATACGTATATATGTGTTTATATTTGTTAATGATTTATTGAGCTGTGAAGTAATTTGTTTGTCATCTTTTTAAAGTTTAACTCGTCTTGGAAATCTTGTTAGTGTTCATAGAAATTATCCTTAAAATGTCAATATTCATTTTTGGTAAATTAAAACTAAAATTTACCTTTACATAGACAAAAATATTAATTCAGCTAGACAATCATACCAACATAGAAATTTTCTTGTAGCGTGAGATTACATGTTTAAAGTTAAGTTAGACGTCAAAGAACTATTATAATCGAAGATGATCTTATGAAAATTATGAAAGGTTGATGATAAATCTTTTTTTTAATTGAAGTATAGGATATAATAACCAAAATAACATTATTTTACTCAGAATCAAGCATATTTATATAGCTGTATATATAAAAGTCTCTCAAATTGAATTATAAAACAAAATCGTTCAATTTTACCGGAGCTTTCGGTCGTACAAGACAACGCCATGATTAACAATGAAAATACCTTGAAGATTCAACATTATGTTTTGGTATTAATTCCAATAAGTTTGAAAGTCCTTATTTCTCCAAAGTTTTTCAATAGTATCTCTGACAATTTATTTCCGCAAATTTTCTCCAGTGGCACAATTTCATGATCTTCCAATGAATGTCCAGAAGAATTGAAATTAAGAGCAACGAGGTCTGGTTTTCGGTTTTTGATTAGTTAAAGATAAATTTAGCAAATGTCATTGATATAAAGTATCAACGGTTTCTTCAACATAAATAAATTGATCGCAGTGTTTGCAAAATAATGCTTAAACTTCATTTGCAGTTGTACATTTGACATAGTTTTTATCATTGTACTGCTTTTCATCAAAAAATGTTTCTCTATCACTCACAAACGAGCAAATGGCTAATTTTTTATTCAAAGGTTCACCTTGGTTTTGTTACTTAAAGCACATAGCATTATTTTTTGTGGATTAATATGTTTTTCAAATTCTTATTACGTCTTCATGCTAGAATCGTTGGTTTTTGGAACATTTTGGAAATATTTGTGTAAAACTGACATGTTCGATGAGATTATTTGTCGTACTTTCAGTAAACCTTTTTAAATTGTGTAAAATTGACATTTTCGATGAAATTATTTTTCGTACATCCAGTTAACCTTTTCAAATGTTTACAGAATGTACGACAAAATTCCTCGTAATGTCAGTTTTTCACAAATCAGGTAAATATCCAAATTGATTTTAACTTTTTATCCTTTCTTTGTTCTCACTAAAAAGCAAATACCCCCCCCGCCCCTAACCATTCTTAGTCACAACGTTCCGAAATCCGAAATTTTCAGTTCGAAACTTTGGGAAATCTATCTTGGGCGTACCATTTAACATCAGCTTCAGTCCTATGTTTTTTGCGGGGAGATTGATAAATAGGCAAAGGTATTACAGTCTGCGTTCGAGTAGAGTGGTTATCGTTGATAAGTTTGGTATCTGTTTATGTGTATTAAAATGTATATACTTTTAGCTGCTACGAGGGAAACGTTTTAATTTTGTTGATAGAAGCAGGAGTTGCTCCGTTCCGGAGCTCATGAACTAACCCTGGTTTTTGTAGGGTTCGTGTTAGTCCTCCTTTAGTTTTCAGTGTAGTGTTATGTGTTCGATGTTTGTCTTTCGTTTCATTTTGTTGGCCATGGTCTTGTCTGTCTTTCCGTTAAAGAATTAATGATACGAAATTTAGGAAATTATTAAGTATCCTAACTTTTTTATTATGTATAACTGTTGACTATTGTCGGCTCAAAGTTAAATTTAGTCGTATAGATTTGTAAAATGCATATCTCTTGTACATTGTTCTTAGCTTATTATTTATTCAGTTTGGCCAATGAAAACTAAGGGTAGAGATGCCTAGCCTATATATTTTCAGGGAATAAATGATATTTTTATAACAATTTGGAAAGATCTCCTTCAGAGAAACATTTTGAGCCTTCATTTGTCCAAATCGGACAAGCGGTTGCAAAGTTATGACCATTTTAATATCAATTTTCATCCCCCCTTTTTTTCCCCAAGATGGCCGACATTACCAAAGCATAAATTCTCAATTTTAGAGTCACTATGTGCGAAAAGGGCATAACTCAGCTAGCTAATACATATCCTTTTAACAAAAACCACTTCAAATAGCAAATATTCACTTTCATTTTGTCTGTAAAAGACCTGGATGAAAAATTATGTTTCTTCAAAGTTGCCGAGAAATTCAGTTGAGACCGAACAAAATGGTCTAAAGGACCATTTTCAGGACAAATTTTTCACAATACTAGGAAACAGACAAGTTCCAAAGGTTAAATTTTCTAAAATATACAGTAAAGTCAACAGAAAGGCAAGTAATCAATTGAACTGATACACAGACAAATATTTCACAGCCTTCCTAACACCCTTTAACACATTGTTTGACCAAGTAATCTATAATGGCACCGTTGTACATATTTCATATGCAATCAAAGACAATGCAAATTCTGACCTAAATCAAGATAAAAATGGCTATATCTCAGAAACGGTTTAAGTTACATACATGAAATTTGGCAGGACCATGAAGGAGGTTATTGTTACCATGTTGAAACATTTTGGGATGCGCATCATTATAAATGGCGGCCATTTTGAATCAAAATGGCTGACAATTCCACGACATTTTTTTATATAAAATCACATTTTGTGTCACTTTTTGCTCATTTTTTGCTTGATTTTCATAAACTTGGTATCAAAATGCTTCTTTAAAAATAGTCCTTATCTTTTTCAGTAAGACTGAATATGTCAGCCATCTTATGTCGGCCATTTTGAATGAAAATGGCCGCCATAATTAATTACCGAAATGCAAGGACGGCTAGAAACATGTCATGCCTTATCCCTTCCCTTTTCTAAACCTGAACAGAAATACAGTAATCAAAGTACAACACTGCATGGTTTTCATTTGGATATATTCCTTTAAATTAAATAAGGTCAAGTCAGCCATTTTGATTCAAAATGGCCGCCAGTCGTCATTACGGGAAACTCGGAAAAAACACATTTTCTCCTGTTTCTCGCTTAATTCTTACTCGATTTCAATAAAATTGGTACCAAATTGTTTGTCTACAGATCATCTAATAAGTCATTATAATAATAATGAAAAAACAATACAACATATTGATGATAATAAATGGAATGCTATTGTCAAACACTTTTTTGTGGCATATTCCATGGTTTATCCTCAACATGTTTAATGCTTTTTAAAGTCAGGACTGATGAGGTATGTGAGTTGTTCCAATAGTAAAATTCCTCAACACTTTGATTTTTTCCTTTTTATTAAACACAACACAAGTAACTATATAATAAAATTAGTGTTCAATTTAAACAAAACTGTTCATAGGTATGACAGTTTTAAAGTCCACACACAATGCTTTATACCTAAAATATATTAAATTTGTCAACAATATTGTACATTATGTAAAAAACATTTGTTTATATTCTTCATATTTTGATTTGATTTCATTTACATTTGGGATAACCCATGACCTTCCTTTTGAATCCTTTGCATGAACATCAAAATCTGCAAAAAATACAAATATATTTTCAACATCACTGATGTCATCCTTAATATCTGGCCACTGGAACACATCATATTGGGAGGAAAGAGGATGTAAAAATTTTATTTGTGCTGTGTTAGTTTTCACAATTTTTAACACTTGCCCTGGATACCAACCATCTGAATATGCAATAGCAACCATTTGTCCTACCTTGTACTCATGAAGTTTAAAGGGAATACAGGTACTGTTACTTACCTGTGTTTGTTCCACACTTACCTTTTTCTTTTTTGGTTCACTTGGGGATTTTGATGTTTGACAGTTTGTTTCAACTTTTTTTGCTTGCTTATTTTTAATTTGTTCAATTTTACTTAAAATTTGAAGTCTTTTTTCATGCATATATGAATCCCTTTCTATTTTACTTTTTACATAAATTGTGGGTATTTTTCTTTTGTCAGTTTCCAAAGATTCATCAAAATCTAAATATTCAGAGAGTTTAATAAGTTGAATCAAATTTGCTGTAAGTTCATCAACAGAGAATGGTTTATTTTGAGATGAAAATTGAAAAAGTGTTTTATCATTTGGATTTTCTTTTAAAACAACTTTTCTGTATTTTATCTGACATTTGAGGGCATCTAATTTTTGACTATTTTTTAACTTTTTCAAATTTTTAAAAACATCAATTTCGGACTTCCAGAAACCACCAAACTGTTCAATATCCTGACCTAATTTAACAATTTCAGCATTCTTTTTCTTTTCTTGATTTATAATTTCCTCTTTTTTCTTTCTTAACATTTCAATGTGTAATGTTTTTAACTCAGATTTTCTTTTTCTGTAGTCTTCTACCATTTTAGGGGCACATTTTCTAGCAGTGTCAAATACTTTTTCTTTTTTTGAAGTTTCTAAAGTTTCAAGCCAGTTTAGTGTTTTATTATTTGTAAAAAGAATCATTCCCTCCAGTGCAATAACATTTGCGTTTGGCTTCTCTCTTTGCAAACGATCTAAATTTGCAAAGTCCCGCTCAGATATAATGTTTGTGTTTGAAACTTTCATGGACTGTTGTTTTAATTCATCATAATTTTCAGCACCTTCTTTACTAAATTTCCCCCCAGGTAAATTGTCTCCCAATTGTCTGTGGATAATAATTAAAAAATTTGTACAAAGAATTTGCAGTGCTTCCAGGGTTAACAAGTCAACTTCTTCAGAAAATGGTTTAAAAAGCATGTCATATATTTTATCCTTGATTGTAAAGTCAGGGAAAATAGGATTTCCACTTATCAACTCACTAGCATCTTGGGAAAATCTTTCTAAATTCCTTAAAAAAACAAACCAAATATCATTGAGATCAAGGATATGTTCTGAATTTTCTATGTGACGCCATAATGGTCCAGTCAGCAACTTGTCAATGATTCCAAGAGCTCTGCATCCAGCTATGTGAACATTACTAGAAGTATAAAATGAAATACTTGCCACAAGGAGATTTGATTTCTCATTAAAATATGTTTTACAAAAATCTCTGATGTCATTTATATGAAAATACACAGAAGCAGCCATTGAAAATAAAATATTTATTCTATGACCATGAAAAGTACTCAACTGAAGCTCTACAGGGTCATCTAAGCTGTCCAAATAAGATTTAAAAAGAAGGCCATAACCAGACTTTTGGTCAGCACCGGGAACACACAGCTTAGTTGTTGCCCTGATAAAATCTGGGGTGCTAAAGGACATACATGTATGAGGATTTGGGTCCATTTCATCAGACATTGTAACAGACTTTTCCCATTCTTTCAGGGCAGTTTCTGCTTGTGTTGCAAGGTTGACAAGAACATGTAGATTACATTTGAAATGATTTATTTCAATCAATTTAGCTTTTACAGCATCAGGAAACTCATTAAAATTTTGAATAATTAAAGGAAGGCATTCATTTTTCCAACTTTCTAAAGAATTTTTTATTGAATCATTTACAATGTGACGATCTGTCATCATATTTTTGATTTTGCTAACAATTTCAGCAACTTTTGAATCTACATTTTCTTTATCAACAAGTTTTGATACATCTGTAAATACATCTCTCAGCATCTTCATAAAACTATTAGTATCCCCCCGGGCAATTTCAGTAAGTCCTAAACTAAACTGTCCCTTTTCTGTGCCTATCTGTAAACCCCCAAATTCCTTCCCCCCTCTTTTAGTGCCATCGGTATGCAAGGTACAGTTTTCTGATGACAGAATGGCTTCAGCACTTTGAATTTGAGCCAATGCTTTGGCTTCGACTAGCATCAGTTCTGAACATGTTTTCTTTGGTAATCTACCAATATTTACATCAGACAATTTATTAAGAACAACTCTGACCACATTTTCTACATTTTTGACCCCTACATTTAAGGAAAGCAATGTTGCATAAACTTCTCTGACAACATTTGTGTACCTACCACCTTGAAAAGTTAAAACTTCTTTTGCTTGCATTAATTCATCAATTTGTTCTAGTAATTCCTGGTTTTGATTTTCTAAAAATAATACTTTAGATTTAAGACTTTCACTTGCTGAATTGGTCACTTTCACCTCTTGTAATTTCTTTTGAACTTCTTGTTTATTGCTTATCTTCAAATTTTCCCTATGGTTTTTATAATACTGAACAAGGGATTTTTGACATTTTAATTTCTTTTTAATTATTTCTGCATATTTTAAATTATGCTGTATACTTTTCCTTAACTTTATATTTTCATTTTCAAGGGAATTTATTTTTAAATATTTCCTTTTAATTCTTTTGTTTACATTTCTGACTGATAAATAGCCTAATTTTTCTGTACATTTCTCTAATTTTTGTTTTAATTTTTTCTGTTCTTTGTCTTTTTGGTACAACTTGTATTGAAGTTCCCTTTTTTCTTTCTTTAAATTTTCAATGTTTGATGCTAATACTTTTGTTGCCTTACCTTTTGTTTCCTTGGACAGACTTTTGTTTTTTGCAGTCTTAACACTAGTCACACATTCACAAACATTTGTTGCTTTTGGAGGAGTATACTTACCGTTCAAGAAGGACATCAGATTTTCATGAGACTTAAGACTCTGTTTTTTGTTAAACATTCTTTCCCACTGCAGTCTAAGTGTACCTAAGTGAGGTTTCACTGGTAATTTAAACATAAACTTAACCCAATCTGCACATTGACTATCTGATATATTGTTCACATTTCTATAATTTCTAAGTTCAAATACAATTTTGCGACTGATACTGTCAGATTGAATGTCAATTTCTTTGGGATTTTGAAGCCAATTGTCAGTAATACCTAATTTCTCACATTCTACTCCAACTTTTGGTTTCTCACTTGAAAGAAAGACTGGATTCTCCAGCAAAGATCTATCTTTCTTTTTCAAAGCTTTTTCTTTCATATTTTTCACCTTTCTTACAAAGGAAGAAACATTTTTAGATTCAAAATGAAGATTTCTCAAAATGATACTAATATTGTTTTTAAATGACAAAGTGTCACTTTCTTCGATAACTTTTATTACATTGATCCAAAAGTTGAACGTGTTGTATTTTGGATCCTTGTACTTGTGTTCTGGCCAGTTATCTGAAAGAAATTGAAAGAAAAGAAAAATTATATTTCGCTGTAATACAAAGTTTCATTGAATATATGATATAAATAAATCATTCAAAATCCACCACCACAAACAAAACATATTAATTTGTCAGGCCAGCTGACAATAAATGAAACTAAATGTAAACAAAGTATAAAAAGGAACATGTATACTATTTAAAATCTTCGACACACACACATCAGACCAGCTCTGTGTAGTGAAGAAGGCACATCAACTGAAAAAGAAAAAAGAAGAAACCACAAAGCAACGCGAACTTCTATTCATTTCAATATTACAGTGTATATTAACATTTTAATTATCTTTTTTTCAAATTGCATAAAATATTTTTTTTTACAGTGAAATTAAAATTTCAACTTTAACAATATACTGATATAGAACTAGAAGATTTATCAATACTAAAAATATTGAAAGTACATGAAATGTATTTTTTCAATTTTAAATTACAAAATTACAGAGTTTTTTTAATGTCTAGTAGCAGCAGTAGTATTCAAACGGACTTCAACTTAAAACTTTCACATAGAAACATTTAAATCCTAAAATAAATATTCTTTTTTGCTAGTTCAGTAGCTGTAGAAGTGTTTTTAGTCCAAATTTCCCCTTGGCCCTGCACCCCTCTTTTCCTTTATTTATTAATACCCCAAAAAAGCATGGCCAAGAGAAATATGGACTAAAAGGTTTAATAAAACTTACCGGTCAAATTTTCTGTTGTCAACAGAGGTAGAATTTCCCTATCAAAATCGGATATTTCTATCCAAGTAAGTTTTAGTTCTACAGAGTTTGGGGTGTCTACATGTTGTTCTGCAACTATATAAAAATAAATGAAATATAAAAATAAATGTAAATTTTTATAAATTTTGTCATCTACATGTACATGTAATTTTCAAATAAAGAACTTAATAATTGAACTTGAAGGCAGAAATTTTTCTCATTTCGTAAAAATTGAGCAGCACCTGCCCTGACGGTTTTTCAAACGTTAAAAAAATTTCTAAAATTAATCATTGTGGGTGTCTATTCAATTATTTTCACATGCAATAAAGATTATAAGTGTCAGCAAAAATTATAGGGCCATTTTCATATAAATAAAACATTTCAGAACAGTGAATGTGTCAATTGACAACAGTATCACAATTACAAAATCTTAATATGAAAGGAGATACCTAGTTTTTCTTTTTTTAGTTTGTACATGTATTTGATAAAAGACAAGACTGAATGGGGGGGATGCATACTGACTGTACTGAGAAACTAAATAGAATACATTTTTATGCTAAATTGAACATAATTTATGTTAACAGAGACGAATAAGCATTACCGATTGTTTTTATTTCACTGTCGCAGTTGTCAATATGATCGACAGCGTCACAATGATGACCGGGGTCAACTGTGGCGGATCCCGCCGAAATGGACATATTTCACTGCAAAAATAAAGCATGTTCTTGAATGAATTTACTCATGATTTATATATCATTGGATAGAAAAATGTCCGATTATAATGAAGGGCCGCGGCGAAACTCAAAAAAGTATACGTACCTTTGAAAGAATTGCTGTTGAAGTCGCAATCCAAAATTTTCACCTTGACAGTAGCCGGAAATCAAAATTCGCCAATCATAATTGATTTTTTTATAACTCGAGCTTTCATTGGACACTAATTTTAAAGCTATCTGACGTCAGGAACATCAATCTATTTTCGTTTAAAGTTGAGTATGAGGGGTATTTTCCGGTGCCGCACGAAGAAAATAACCGCTAGCGTGAATCGACGTACGATAAATTAGCGCTGATAATTGTGAGAAAATAGAGAAACCAACGATAAAATATTAAAATAAAAGGTTTAATAATCATAAATATTATAGATGCAAATTAAATCATGCCGTTCACAAGGGTAAAAATCGGGTTCAAAAAGTATGAATTATCGTTGATTTGGGAAACTGGAAAACAAAATGGCGGCCGCTAGGCAACGGTAGCGGCATCTCTACATTAGAGACACGGTCTATATCATTTCTGAGTTTACACAATTTGTCTGCCTGTGCCTCAGATTGCTGTTGTAACAGTGCATATTTAGATTCCATGTTGGATTTAAGCAACTCTTTTTCTAAAGTTGATTTGTATTTTATGTCGCCTAGGGCACTTTTTAGCTCTGAATTTTCTTTTTCTGATGTAACCCATTTTGACGAAACACTGTCAAGCTGTTTTAATACTTGAGAAAATTTTTCATCATATGACTTTATATTTTGGGAACACATGTTTTGCATTGCTTCGAATTTCGAGTTTAGTAAATCTGATTGTTGTTTGAATACTTTTTCTAATGCTGTAGTAAAGTTTCTTTCCATACAGCCCATAAATTCTAGGAATTTGTCCTGACCAGTGTAAGGGGTAATATTGTCATTTACTGGCTCTGTTTGACAACTAGTATCAAGTTTTACAACTTTTGCACCATTGTTATTTTCATCTTGTAATACATGGGGTGTTTCTCGAATTTTGACGCATGTTTCCTCAATAATATGTGGAGTTACCTCGCTTTGTTCCTCTTCTTGCATGCTTGCAGCATTTACTAAGTCATTTGATACACCAACAGAAATACTGTTAAATTTTATCACGTCGGACACTAGTAATTTTAATTTGGGAAAGTCTTTTGTGACAAAAGTGTCCTTGTAATTTCCTTGCACTGGAATGACCCCTGTGTTTACATGAAATGGAAGTTTTTACATGAGAGGGATTTCTTGTGTTAAAAAGGCATAAACGCTCCTACTCCTGTTCCAATCAGTCCTTACAAAACTGCCCTTGCAACGGTTGGTTTTCTTATACGTGTAATTTGCATCAGATATAACTGTTGTTTTTTTACTTTTATTACATGTACGTTTCAATTCCTTTGACTTTTTAATTATAATCTATCGAGTTGTATTTGTACTAATTTAAATGATTTGCGTAATTGTCGATCATATGCTTTGAACTTGTCAATGGGAAGGTGCGTTGCAGGATTTATTGTTTTATTTAAATTGGAATTTTTATTTGTCAAGCGTAGTTTCTGTGTAGCGTTGTTCATTTTTGCCACAATGACATCTATCACCTTACAAAGGTATCTTTGTCTTTCCATATAAAATCATCGAATAATTTAACAGTGTACCCGATTTCTTTTGAGAGTAGTCCGGGGATATTAATTTACTTTTCGGTAACACTTTGAGTCACATAAATATATATAAAAAATAATGCAAGACAGCAAAACTGTTTTACTAGACTTAAACATGCCTACCACTTAATTGTACAGTTGCCGAGTAGCTTCTTTCGCGTATTGATACCTCACTGCTGATAGCTGTAGTTTCAAATGGATATATTTTGCATTCATTATTTTAACTTTATATTTTTGAGATGGAATTCTGTTTGTTTGTTCTTTTATAGACAGTTGCATTATGTCCAGCTGACCAATTAGAATGTGATGACGGGAATTGTTTCATTCGTGCGGGAAGATGCGATTATTCCTTTGACTGTCTTGACAGGTCGGATGAAAAAAATTGTAAATATAAAATAAGTAAAAATATATGTTTCTTTAGTTCTCTGGAATCAGCATTCGTTTTGGAATATTAGATAGATAAAAGAAAAATGATCTTAATATACATTAATCTAATCACATAAAAGCGGCATAAAGAACAATGCAAATGATTAGATTTATTTATTTTAGAACAAAATTTATTTGTTTACATGATGTAATAATTGATTTGTTAGCCCATATTTGATCAAAATAGAGGTCTTTGCCAAAGTGAAAACAATGCATAAATATGTCATCAACCTTAACTTACTGAATATGCAAATCGGAATTTATGGGGTTAATTACTAGCAGACTATGTTTGTTTAAACATTGTATTGATTTTTTATGTATTACTGTCGGGCAACTTATGACAGATTTTGTTAGATTTCTTTGCCCGTGGTTATCTGTAATTTGTTGA